>PITA01013342.1:0-57937 GCA_004023965.1 Spilogale gracilis | reverse complement strand
AAAAAAAAAAAAATGCCAGTATCTCAACACCTCCTTAGGTATGCAAAAGATATTCCTTCAAATTACTACCTTTTTGGTTATCAGCTTGAGTTCATTTCTCCGAACAAGAAGTATAAAATCAACTATATAGACATTTCCTTCCCTTCTTTCCATTGTTATTGGTAAGTATAAATGCAAAAAACCCCAGTTACAAATTTTGCATAAAATTATTCTCCTTTTATCTAATAGGGGTTTCATTGGAAAATTGAACCCATTCATGTTTTATTTTCAGATTCATACATGTTCGTACTTCTTACTATTAAGTATGAAACTGTAGTCAAATCATCATTAGCTATATAACATTAGCTATAACCCATCATAAAATACATAGAAACAAACAAACAAAACCAACAAATAAACCAAAAAAGTAAAAAGTAGGATAAGAAGACTTTTTTAAAAACCAGAAACAGTGTAAATAGTAAAAGAAAACTTCACCAATCAAATATATATGGCTTTTTGTATGTCAGTCATACTTTAATAAAGTAGTTTTAAAAATAAAGATGAAGAAATTGAAAAAATAAAATAACACTCTCTATTTCCAAAATAAAAAAAAATAACAGAGTGGTAAGAGACTGTATTGAATTCATGAAAAAATAGAGAGGATGTTGTTTTAAAATAATTAATTTAAAAACTCTAAAACACAAATAGAAAACCCTCAAGAAACATTGATTAGTATGATTGGTAGAAATTACGGCAACAAAACATTGTTTAGACAAACAATAAGAAAATTACAGGATCAGTTCTGGAAATATTGGAAAAGAAAACTGAAAAAAAAGGCAAATATTAGGGGCACCTGGGTGGTTCAGTCAATTAAGCATCTGACTTCAGTTCAGAGCATGATCCCAGGGTCCTGGGATTGAGTCCATGTGGAGCTCCCCAGGAAGCCTGCTTCTCCCTCTGCCCCTCTCTTGATCTCTCTCACTATTTCTATCACTACCTCTGTCTCTGTGTGTTTCTTAAATAAATAAAAACATCTTTAAAAAAGGAAAATATTAAAGAAATAATAAAATGAAGCTTTGTAGAATGAAGAGATACTGCAATTTAAGGAAGTTCCCTAAATTCTCAGAATTATGACTGGACAAAATCTTTCACCAAGATGCAACATGGAATTTCAAATCATAAGCAGAAAAAGTCCGGTGATATTCTGTATGTGGGTGATGGGTGGGATGCTCTCATATGAGAGTAATAAAAATCAGAGTAGCATCAGATTCTTAAAAATCAATTATGAATGTGGTGCCTAGGGGCTCAGTCATTAAGCATCTGCCTTCAGCTCAGGTCATGATCCTGGAGTACTGGGGATCAAGCCCCACATCAGGCTACCTGCTCAGGGCGAAGGCTGCTTCTCCCTCTCTTACCCCCCTGTTTGTGTTCCCTCTCTATCTGTGTTTCTCTCTGTCAAATACATAAAAAAAAATCATTCAAAAAATAAATTATGAATGCTAGAAGACAATGTTCTTTTTACATTTTGGAGAAAAAAAAATTAGCTCTATACCAGATTTCAATACTCAAATGGATTATCAATTATTTTTGATAACAGAATAAAAATATCTTCAGACATAAAAGGGCAATATAAAATATATTTTCCATGTTTTCTTTGGGAAGCCCATACAAATATATTATTGCATGAAGAATATCAACATCCTCATAACCACCACCACCCATAACAACAACCAAAATACAAGGGAAGAAAACAGAAACCAGGAAATTCTGGAGCCATCCTAAGTAAAAACTGGATTATCATCTGAGTAACATTCTCAGAAAGCAACTGGACTTGGAGAACAAAAATGACTAAAAAGAAAAATAGTTATAAAGAAGGAAGAGGGTTTAAAAAACCATAAATTTGGAGCATCTGGGTGGCTCAGATGTTAAGCATCTGCCTTTGGCTCAGTTCATGATCCTGGAGTCCTGGGATTGAGCCCTGCATTGGGCTCCCCGCTTGGTGGGAGGCTTGCTTCTCTCTCTCTCACTCCCCTTGCTTGTGTTCTCTCTCTAGCTGTGTTTCTCTCTGTCAAATAAATAAATAAAATCTTTAAAAAAAGATAAAGTTATGTAGTTATCAGCACATGTAAGTAAGAAAAATTAGTAATGAGAAATCTGCTGTATAACCTTGTACCTATATACTGCATTGTACACTTAAAAATATTTTAAGAGATGACCTCATGTTAAATGTTCTTACCAAAAGCAATAAGGGGTGCCTGGGTGGCTCAGTCATTAAGTGTCTGCCTTCAGCTCAGGTCATGATCCTGGAATCCTGGGATCGAGCCCTGCATCAAACTCCCTGCTGAGCGGAGGGCAGTTTCTCCCTCTCTCACTCCCCTTGCTTGTGTTCCCTCTCTAGCTGTGTTTCTCTGTCAAATAAATAAAATATTTTTAAGAAGCAAAGAAGCAAAATAAAATTTAAAGAAAGAAAAAGAATGGATGGGAAACAATAACAATGTGGAATTTTTAACCACTGGACAGTGTTTGGGATGACACTGACTAATAAATTTGAAGTCAAAGTGGTGTAAGTTCTCATTATTAATTGAAAATTTGTGGTGAAATTATTGATACAGAATATTGCGATGGACTTTACTTCTTGTCCTTGTCTTGGTAATTGAGACTCAAAGTGAGATTAAAACTAGGAACAGAGCATTTTGAAGTAACAAACGTTTTATTTAGGTCCAGGTACCACATCCTGGATTTAGTTGGAATAAATTAATCCAATATCAAGAAATATCAACATAATTGTTCATCTTTGAAAACATAAGGCTCAAGGAAAAGTGGATTTTGTAGTCTGGAATTATTCATCAAGGAAAAAGTGCAGCTGGGCTTTGTAGCCTACTTTCTAAGAAGAGGGATTGTGTTTCTTCTCCCCAAAACTAAGGAATATAGTGCTGGTATAAAGGTGTTAAAACCTAACTGTCACAAAATAAAATAAATAGAGAATATCAAAAGTTGAAAAAATATTATGAAACATTAAATTTAAAAGTGGTGGGAGAACTAATTTCAGAAAACATGAAAAGATGTGTTTGCCTCATGTTGGGAGTATAGGATTGAAGGTTAAGACTGGTGGGAGGCAGCAGGTCAGTATTCTTGTTTTTCATTGACATCATTCAATAATATTTACCTATATGTATGCATGAATTCAACAATATGTGTGTGTGCATGTGTGTTTTAAAAGTGATATATTTATGGAAGATACTAAAGAAAGAGAGTGAGCCACTGACTAATGAAGCAGGGTCTTAAAGGAAAACTCATCCTTGAGAAAAATTTTCTAAAGTACTGTGACATAAATGAACTTCAAAAACTACAACTTCTAATTCCAAGCGTTGTAATTACAGAAAATAGACTTTCTTAATATACCTACATTTGATCTGACTATAGAGGACTATTACTGGATATTAGAGTCATAAAACACAGTAATATGTAATATATCACAATTTTCTATTAAAAAGAAGAATATAATCATGTACTATACTTACACAAGTAAAAATACATATCTAAATTCAATATTTTGGGGTCACCTTGGTGGCTCAGTCCTTAAGCGTCTGCCTTTGGCTCAGGTCATGATCCCAGAGTCCTGGGATGGAGCCCTGCCTCAAGCTCCCTGCTGCAAGGGAAGCCTGCTTCTCCCTCGCTCACTCCCCTTGCTTGTATTCCCTCTCTAGCTGTGTTTCTCTCTGTCAAATAAATAAATAAAAACTTTAATAAATAAATAAATAAATTCAATATTTTGTTTTCAAATAATTTTATACCCACAAAATTTAAAAATGCAGTCAAATGGCATATTTGAGGAAAAGACCACAGGGAGCAATCTGTGGATATAAGAGACCTAAACATTCGATGTCAACATTAGTCAACCAAGAAAGAAAAAGGTGAGTATAACGTTCTTAAATTGTTGTCTATGCTTCCATTAATCTAGTAACACATGGATGAAGGTTTTCCGCTACACTAAAATTCAGTTTCTGATTGGTATACTTTGTCACTTTTTCATTATTCTAAACAATGCCAATTTAAATTATATGAGAGTGGCAATGTAAGTACCTGAGTACTTACATTGAAATCTTGAATATATAAAAGATGCAATTCTCACTGTCATTTTAAAATACTAATATTTTTCTTTTATTTTACGATTTCTATATTCTTTCATAATGGAATTTATGAATAATTAGAATCTTTAAAAGAACTGAAAATTGCACTGTCTGCAAAAATGTCACAAATTGGGGCACCTGGGTGGCTCAGTTGGTTAAGCGACTGCCTTCAGCTCAGGTCATGATCCCAGAGTCCCAGGATGGAGCCCCACATGGAGCTCCCTGCTCAGCAGGAAGCCTGCTTCTCCCTCTCTCACTCCCTCTGCTAGTGTTCCCTCTCCACCTGTGTTTCTCTCTGTCAAATAAGTAAATAAAATCTTTTTTAAAATGTTACAGATTGTATTCATAGAAAAACAAATGCATTTTATCACTGATATTTGATGGATATCAAACAGTAAACCATCATCTGAGGAAGTTCATATATATCAAGATAGAGTATGTTGATTCATAGACCCTAGATTTATATGCTTTGTGACTACAGTGAGTGGAATTAAGTTTCAATTATTACATGTTGAAGTCATACTTTGAGTTCAGTTTCAATATTTCAAGGTAGACAATATGGAATTATTTATTATGGCAAGAATAGAGATTAATATTTTGAAAAAGGAATAGGAGAAATTAATTACTATTTACCCCATGTGGTAATGGGCAAATTAACATGACCTGAAAATATAATAAAGTGTTATTTATATAAATGTATGTGGTTCTGTTCTTTTAGATATTTGCTATTTAGAGAAATTTGTAGTTTAGAAAATCTATTTTCTGTAGGTATAAACCTTTAAAATTCTTATATTAAAGACCAGAATGAAGGTGTATTTCACTATCTATTTATATTACACAAATGTCAGTGAAAACACAATAAAAATGTTTGACTGAAGATAGTATTAACATATGGAGAAAATGCTGCATTTTCTGCCAAGATTTAATGTAAAAAAATCCTATAAAGTAATCTAAAACACTTGCCAATTTCACATAGATCAGAGCCTCCAGGATTACACTATATTATATAGATTTATCTGTTTTTTAAAAACTAAAGCTTCTTGTGCCCAGGTTTCCAGGTATAAAAATGATACATTTGTTATTTTAAAGGCAATATATGAAAAATATATAACTGAGATGTTTCCAGCTTGGGGTAAGATGCACCCCTTTCTCTCCCACAGAATAACACAACTATGAAATCTTGACAGAATTCATGGCCCAGCTGTTTGAGAACTCTGAAATGTAAACAGCAACAGGCAGATTGAAATAAAGCACCTTAAGTCAAAGTGCCTCTAAACTGGTGATGAGTTTACCATTTTTGTATCCTTTGGTGTCTCCCAGCCTGAGTTTAACTCAGTTGGGACCCTCAGACTGGTCCCTGTGAGACAGAAATGGCAACAGCAACAAACAAAACAGTTCAGAAAAAGCTGTTCAGTTCTAGCTGGAGAAGTGAAAAGTGAAAAGAAGAAATATAGAGAGGAAATATGGAGAGAGGAAATAACATTTATTTTCTTTTCTATCTTTCTCTCACACTGTAAACTCTAGGTGGCCCAACAGATGTGGTGGTTGTGGTGGTAGCCACAGGTGCAAGGCTGGTAGTCTGCAGGAACCAACGATCTAACAATGGAAACTTTTCTCTCTCATCTCTCTGAGCTATGGAATAAGGGGGTAGGCTAAAGCCCAACTGTCTACTCTCTCTATTTCTATATCCTCTTACCTGTTCATCCTGGATGGTTCAGTAGCAAAAGTGGTTGCTTTTTCTCTTTAATAAGGCAATGGGGAAGGGGGACACAAAAGAACAGACAAATGCTGGAGAGATTTTAGAGAGAAAGATTGGAAAATCAGCCCTATAAGCTAGTGTATTACTTATGGGTGCGCCTGTGGCTTCTGCATGTAAGGATTTAATGCTAAATAGCATGTAAAAGGCTTTCAGAACTGAAATAACAGACAACTGCCCAAGTGTTTCAATAAAGCCTGTGTGGCATCCATGGCACAGAACTGTACAGCCCCACAAAAGATTTGAAAAATGGACAGATGTTGGAACCACAGTATAGAGAATGCAGGTTAGTCCTTGCAGCTTGGACATAATCAGGTTAATTTCACACTGAAACATAAATTTCACATTCTTCATAGATTTTTAAACAAGACCCAATGTCTCTAGTCATCATATTCAAAATCTCCAAGACTGTCCAAATGTACTAAAAATTATTCTAAAAATTGCTCAGAAATCAAAATTCTTCAAAATTAATAAAAAATTATTCAGTGTACAAGGAATCATGATAATATCAACTATCTTAGAAAACTAATTCAAAAGATGACAGAGAGGTGTTGGAAATAACTGCAATAAAAATTATAGTCAAACACTTTTGAAACAAATGTTAAAATGTAAAGTACAGAGAATATATATGATATAAAGAAGAAACAAATGGTAACTTTGGAACTGAAAACCCACTGAACAAATTCAGTACCAGAATGGAGATGAGAGAATTTGGTGAACTTCAAGATAGATCAATAGCATTTATTCCATCTGAACATTCAGGGGGGAGTGATGTGAAAGAATATAATGAATAAAGCTTCAGGAACCTGTGGGACAACAACAACAAAAAAGGTTATAACTTTAGAGTTCCATAAGAAAAAGATAAAGAGTATGATGCTAGGGGCCTTTGGGTGGCTCAGTCCGTTAAGTGACTGCCTTTGGCTCAGGTCATGATCCCAGGGTCATGGGACTGAGGACTGTATCATCCTACTTCTTGCTCAGCAGGGAGCCTGATTCTCCCTCTTCCTCTGCCTGCCACTGCCTCTGCCTCTGCTTGTGCTCTCTCCCTTGCTAACTCTCTCTGTGTCACATACATAAATAAAATCTTTAAAAAACAAAGGATATGATGTTAACAATTTATTTGAAGAAACAATGGATTGAAAAATCTTACATTTGATGAAAGATGTAAACCTACAGATTGAACTAAAGTACATGAAGCTGAACGGACCCTAACAGAATAAACACAAAGAAATGTGTGCCCAGATATATAATAATCAACACTGTTGAAAACTAAAAACAAATAAAAACCTAGAAAGCAGCGAGAGAAAAATGGCTCATTATCTATAGTGGAACAATAACTTGAATCACTGCAGATTTCTCACATCAAACCTTGGAGTCCAGGAGAAAGAGGTACAGCATTTTTTTTTCTCTTTTATTTGGGAAAGAAAAGAGCTGTCAAACCAGAATTCTGTATTGAGTAAAAATATTCTTCAGAATAATGGTGAAATAAAGATATTTTCAGATAAAGGAAAGCTAAAAATAGTCTACAAAAATGTTCTAGAATAATTGTTAAAAGAACTTTTTCAGATAGTAGAAAAATGATACTGGAAAGAATCTTGGAAATCGGAGGATAAACTCATCAGCATTTCAGTATATAGAGAGGCAAAACTGACTACCATAGCCAAAGGAGGACAGTAAAGTGGACTGGCTGTAAGGTGAAAATTTTCTATATTCAATTGAAGTGATAATGTATTGATTCTAAATAAACTGTACAAAATTATGAATGTATTTGCCATCCCTAGAAGAAAACTAAACAAAGAAGATCTTTATGTATGTAAATAGATAATAAATTAGGGCACAACCATATACTAGAATACTAGTCATCAATACATGCAATACTTTATATATGTGTTGATACATGGTATGTCCAATGACTTGAATGGATCTCAGAAATATTCTGATGAGTGAAAGAAATCATTTTCAGGAGGTTACAGAATATATGACTTTCTATCAATGGCATTCTGGAAATAAAAATAAAAAGAACTCTAGTATAAATAACAGAGTAGTTTCCAGAAATCACAGGATAGTGTAACTAGAAAGAGAGAGTAAGGGAATTTTTTGAGGTGATGAAATTTTCTCTGTAAGTATTACGTTGCTGATTCCATGAAA
The DNA here is from genome assembly GCA_004023965.1 of Spilogale gracilis. Taxonomy (NCBI): domain Eukaryota; kingdom Metazoa; phylum Chordata; class Mammalia; order Carnivora; family Mephitidae; genus Spilogale; species Spilogale gracilis. The sequence continues at coordinate 49,924 of PITA01013342.1, read as the reverse complement.
TTATGTATTAAAATTTATAGAATTAGACAACAAAAGAAAAAAAGAAGTCCATTGTACTGCATCATAATTTCAAAAAGTAACCAAAACAAATATTTTTATTTTATTTTCAAGATTTTATTTGCTTATTTGACAAAGAGAGAGAACATGAATGGGGGATAGGGACAGAGAGAGAAGCAGACTCCCACAGAGCATGAAGCCTAACACAGGGCTAGATCCCAGGATCCTGAGATTAAGACCTGCGCTGAAGGCAGATGGTCTCAAGACCCTGAGTGAGCCACCCACATGTCCCAAAACAAAATATTTTTAAAAACATATTTTGGATGTGGATGAATATTGACTTTTTGAGTTGTTCAATCTTTAGTTTTGGTTATCAAAAATGCCTTGGCATTTTAATCAGCCTTTTGTGTAATTTCAAAATAAAAATTAATCACATTAATTAATAAAAATAAAAACCAATTACTTTTTTTGATAATAAAAAGTTTTCTTTTTCTTATAATTACTACAATAATTAAATAAGTAATTTCAACTCTTCATTGCTGATCACATGCATTTTCCCTTTCACATTACCCAAGAATAACTAGAACTCTGAATAAAGTAAAAATGTCATTTTTAATATCTCTTATTCTACACTAAAGAAATCTATACCTATTAACCAAATTTTCATATGTGAATGTACAAAATATTGCAATTCAATCCAGTTTGTCTCTAAACAAATGGATCATATTAATGTATAATCTGATGTTATTACAGGAAACTTGAATTTTAATGAACCCTATTTGATTTGGATGAGTCAAGACAGGCATAACAAAATTGAGTCAATTAGCAAGAATTTTGCAATCAATGTTGATTAAGAAAATGTGATGATGGTATGTGCATAATTTGGAGGCATTCCCTGGATTGAACATTAATATAATGAAGTAAACATTGGCATTTTAAAGAGAGCACATTGCTCTGAAATGAAACAATACATATTTATGATACATGTAAATATTAATCTGTGTACTTTTTATTATACATGACTGGATATCCATTCAAAGTAGATCTAAGAAAGAACAACAAATTGTTCTGTTTTCATATTCTAGTAAAACATAACCATTAAATCTGCTATAGCTAAACATATAATGAAATAAATCTAGGATATGACACATAATTATTGTGATTAGATTTTTGTCCTATCCATCACTGATGCAAATATATTTTTGCTTTAAAGTTTTGGTATTTTTAGTGTAATTTGTGCATTATATATGGGTACTATTGTCACTACAGACATATTTTTCTTGTGCAGAAACCAATGCACTTAACCACATTAGGTTTATAGATAAAATGTGTATGCATGTTTTCTATTCATTCTTCACAGCATCAACAGGTTTTTTTTCTTTAACATGTTTACCTTTACTTAACAAGTTTTATTAGAGGTAATTATATTTTGCCTTCATAAATGTGGTTTTAAATTAAATTATGATTTAGGTAGCCCATTATCCTATATCAATTATATTTTTTTGTTAATGATTTTGGGACTATATATGATTTCATATGACATACACTTGAAAGTTACATGTTAATTTCCTTTCATAATAAAGCTTTCACAGTTTTTAAGATTTTATTTATTTATTTGACAGAGAGAGAGAGATTACAAGTTGGCAGAGGCAGGCAGAGAGAGAGGAGGAGGAGGAAGCAGGTTCCCTGCCGAGCAGAGAGCCGGATGTGGGCCTGGATCCCAGGACCCTGAGATCATGAGCTGAGCTGAAGGCTGCTTTAACCCTCTGAGCCACCCAGGCGCCCAATAATAAAGCTTTCAATGTAAAATCACGGTGTTTAAAATTAGAACTAATGCCATATAAGACAGCTATGATTTATATTAATTCATATTAAGCAGTTTTAATAAATTGAAATATGTCAGGATTATGACACTGAGAAAATGATTTAAAACTTAAAAATGTAAAATAAAAAAATAGGATAATAAGCCATTTTGAAGGGATAATGAAATTTTATTATATAAATTTTGTATCTGCTATCTATCAAATCAATTCTTGAGTAATTGTTCTTGATCCGATTCCATTTTTATATGTAATTTAGAGTTCATCAACCAAAGTAACTGAAAGTCCATTAACATATTCTTTCTATTTACTATTTGAAATTATATTTGCTTCAAATTTGCTAACAAATTATTATTTGATATCATATTTGCTAACAAAGATTATGAAGTATCATGAACATAATTTTGAATACTATTGTGTGCATTCTCCACATTAACTTCCAGAGATATGCCAGTATTATCTTTGTGTATAAAACTAGAATAATTATTGTATTTTCTTAGGTTTTTTATGTAGTGATAATTTTTTTCTTTCATTTATTTGTCCATTAAATGAAATATTGTAGCTCATCCTATATTACACTTAAATAATTATTTTTGTAAAATAATTTAATCAAGGGATAAATATATCTTTAGTATTTTTTCTCTTTTTTTTTTTTCTTTTTTGGTTGGGACCTATTCTTAGAAAATTCTCCCTATCATTAATTTTTTGTATGAATTTTCTGCAAAACTATCATCTGTTTAAAGGTACTGAGAGCTTATAAGACATTTGCTTCTCTCTCTGACAGGCAGGGGGTTTATTTTAAGAAAGAAGTAAACACTATTTCTGATGTAGAGTAGAACATGTAATTTGCAACATGCTGAATAAAACAAGAAGTGAAGTACAGTGCTATTATGGAAATACACAAGGAAATTTGATATAAGAATTCACTGAAGATGACCCAGAAGAATATCTTTTATCTTACAGATAAGATATAGCTAGGTCTTATTTTATTAACCTGAAAATAAATCTGACAATCTTTATATTTTAACCAATTTAGAGCATTTTTATTTAAGGTGATTGCTGATATGTTTGGATTCAAATATGTTATGATGATTTTCAATGTGTTTCATTTGTTCTTTCCTTCTTTTTACCCTTTTTTTTCTGTTTTTCTTGAGTTTAACAAAGCATGTTTTGTTGCTCTGCTTTATCTTCACAATTATTCATACTTTTTAAAAAAAGATTAGAGGTTTCTCTAGTTTTATTACACATTGCTTAAATAATCTGTTTGCCTTCAAAGAATATTACACCACTTCTAACAATATTTTTTCAATTCCTTCCATACCTTGTCATAGATTTTACTTATTTATACAATAATTGTTCATGTTCTGGGGCTTTTTTTAAAGATTTTATTTTATTTGGGAGAGAGAGTATGAGAAAAGGGGAGGGGCAGAGGGAGAAGTAGACTCCCCGCTGAGCAGGGAGCCCCATGTAAAGCTTGATCCCAGGACCCTGCCATCATGATGTGAGCCAAAGGCAGACACTTTACACCTGAGTCAGCCAGGAGCCCCTCATGTTTTGCTTTAATCATTCAATTATCTTTTGGAGAAATTAAATGCCATGATGATTTCATCTTCATTTATCTCATTTTAAATGTTCTTTGGCTCTTTGTTTTGACGTGGTTTTCTGTGGCCTACATCATGTTCCTTCTACCTGAAGAATTTCAACATTTCTTATAGGGTATGTCTACTGACAATTTCTTTAGTTTCTATCCATCTAAATAAATATATATTTCTGTTTATCTTTTAAAGGATATTTTTATAGAATATTCTTCAAAATTCTAATTGACTTTTTTCTTTTTCTACACTTGAACAATTTTATTTGTTCCTGTCTCCTTGCCTATATGGTTTCTGCAGAAAAGCTTGCTAAATTCTTATCTTTGTTCCTTTGTATTTAAGGAGTCTTTTTCTCTGGTTACTTTTTTTTTTTTAACCTTCTGGTTACTTTCAATATTTTTTCTGCTTCTCTGTTTTTCAGCAATTTCAATGCAATAGTTATGGGCTTTTTTTTTCTTTGCTATTTATTCTGTCTTTTATTTTCCAAGTTTTTTGAATATGTGGTTTTATATGTAATTAATTTTGGAAAAATAATTAGTCATTATTTCTCCAAATATTTCTTGCGCTCCATTCTCTCTCTTGTCTTCTGTGATACTGATTATATACATTTTGTCACATAATTTGACATCGTCCTATGTCTGTTGCGTGCTGTGTTCTATTTTTCTCTTACACTATTTTTTTTTTTTTTTGGCATTTCAGTTTGGACAATGTCCATTAACCTCCTTTTATATTTGTTGATTTGTTTTCCTCAATTCTTTCAAGTCTACTGATGGTCCTGTTGAAGGATTCTTCATTTCCATCATTGTGCTTTGATTTTTAGGGTTCTATTTTCTTATTTCTTGTCATTGCCATTTCACTGCTGAATGGCTATTTGGTTGTATAATTTTTGCATTAGAGCCTTTAATTTATCATAGTTAATTAAAATTCATTGTCTGATTGCTTCAATACTTCTGCCAAATCTGCTTCTGACAATGATAATTATTTTGTCTTCAGAAATGTTTATTCTTACCTTTTCATGTACTTCATAAATTTTTTATTCAAACCAGAAATGTTGTAAAAGATAGATGACATAGAGGTGAATGAATACATTTATACTTGAAAATGAACACAATTTTCCTTCTGCTAGGTCTTTAGTGTGAGATTTTACATTTACCTCTCATCAGGAATTTGACTTGGTATGATTGTCCTGTTGTAATGGTTATTCTCAAAGTACCCGAAAATTGAGGTTCCTCTAGTAATTCTCGTGGTTAGAGTATGGGCTATTTGCAATTTTCACTCTATCATTTGTTTAGTTATTTTCACTCTAGACTTTATATTTTCCCTTTATTTTGGTCCCCAGGGAGAATTTGTCTTTTTCAGCTCTGCTAGTTGTATTTCACTCTTACTTTTACTCACTGCTTGTTTGAGAAATGGTGTGGGGGGTGGTGAGGGGAAGGTGGTGGCAGAGTGTTCTCTAATGAGAACTCCAATTTTGATTAGGCACTGTAAGACCTAGTATCAGTGTTATCACCCACAAATTTTCTGTCCCTTATCTGGAGGTAATGGTGGGCCTATCATGTATTATCTTTCTGGATCCCAAAACAGGTTTTTATTCTGTTTTGTGTATGTATGTCTGTCTGCTTGGTTTGTTTTATTTACCTCTTCCCCTCCCTCAACAATACTGCTTCTTTATCTTTGTCATAAGCCCAGAAATTTTGTTACCCTTTCCTCTGTAGATTAAGAATTATATTCATAGGGAGCCTGTGTGGCTCAGTGGGTTAAGTATCTGACTCTTGATTTCAGCTCAGGTCATGATCACAGGGTCCTGGGATTGAGCCCCTTTTGGAGCTCTGGTTCAGTGGGGACCCTGCTGGAGAATTTTCTCTGTCCATCCCCACTACTCACCCATGCACAACCACAGACACATGCTCTCTCTCCTTCTCTCTTAAATCGATAAATAAATCTGTTTTTAAAAAATTGAACTCACTAGTTGAAAGGGGTGAGATGGGTCTAGGTGGTTTTGGCAGTGGGGGCTGCTCCCCTCATTGCAGCTAATCTCACAGTGGAAGCTTTTCCTTGATTCCTCCTGAGAGTGCATGGCTAGTGAAATACCTGTAGGAAAAGCCAGTGAGATATTGCAAAGTCCCCCTCAATGTCTGGCTTCCAGCAATCTTCACACTTTCATCTGGCTTCTATCTCCTCTTCGGAAATTTGGTAACGATGACTGGCTCTACCTACTGATTAATATGGCATGAATGACATGGTTTTGAGGGAAGCACATATTTGGGCAGTGTTTCTGCTTGCAAGAAGCTGTCTCTCTCCAAATTTTGAATTAGCCATTTGAATTATGATGCCAGTTCACAGGTAGGGTCAAGAAATGTTGTTAAATGGCAATTTGCCCAACTTTTTTCTGGTTGTGAGAGTGAGAGCAATATTCTTTTTAGTTCTCCACATCTCTAAGTTAAAAAGTCTGTATATTGTAAGAGTTCTATTTCCCAATGTAATCACATCTAACTAGATATTGCCTTTTAAAAAACAGTTTTTGAAGTGATAATAAAGCTATAACAATAGTTTAATCATCTATATAAATAATTACATTAGATAGAGAGGTTGCCCTGTTCTCACTCATATTACACATACAACTTTGAAGCCCAATTCCTAATTTATTGTGGTCAGTAGGTTTTGTGTACAACAAAATGAAATTCTCCATTTATCAGAAAATATATAATATGGTTTAGTAATTACAATGAATAATTGTAAAACTTGCTTATTGCACATAGTCTGTCTTAGAAAATTGTGTTTTTTACAGAGACTTTATGTTTCTGTAGATTACATTTTATTGATCTAGTTCAAAACTTTTAACCAATTTACATTTCATACTGAAAAAGTCAACAAAGTAACTGTAATCTACTGCTGGATTGTTTTTAATTGAAATCCATGTAATTTATTAATGTAGCAAATATCAGATTGACATTTTTAGAAGTATAATGAAGGGATGGAAAATTACTTAAAGCTCATATTGTATTAATTGTGATACCATATAAATATATGATATAAAGATTATTTATTTTTAATTTTACTTAATATCATTCTATACTTAATCATTAGGGTTTCAAAATCAGTTACAAAATTTTAATTGTTCCTGATTATATATAGACAATTTTAGGAGAATTTTATCTTATACTAAGATATTCATTTATTTATAATTATTATTCTTAATTTAGTTTTTTAAGATTTCATTTATTTATTTGTCAGAGATAGAGAGAGAGTATGTTCAAGCAGGGGGAGGCACAGGTGGAGGGATAGGCAGGCTTCTTGAGCAAGGAGCAGATGTAGGACTCAATCCCATGACTCTGGGATCGTAAACTGAGCCAAAGTCAGACACTTAACGAAACTGAGTCACTCAAGCATTTACATTATCCTTAATTTAACATTTAGATATAAAGGAATTTAGTATCAATGAGGTGATAAAAGATGCTTATAATTTAATGTTTAATAATTATTTCTAGCAGCTAACAAATTGGACAAGCTAGAAGAAATAAATAAATTCCTAGAATCATATAACCTACCAAAACTGAATCACAAAGAGATAGAAAATTTGAATAGATAGGTTATAAGCAAGGAGATGAATTAGTAATCAAAAAACCCCCAATGAGAAAACTTCAGGACTAGATGGCTTCACAGGTAAATTCTACCCATTTAGAGAAGAGTTAACACCTATTCTTCTCAAACTATTCTAAAATATAGAAGAGGAAAAACAAACAAACAAACAAACAAAAAACCTTCCAGATTCATTCTATGAAGCCAGCATTATCTTGATACCAAAACCAGATACAGACACCATTAAAAAAAAGAGAACCATAGGACAATATGTTTGATGAACATAGATGCAAAAATCCTCACTAAAATACTAGCAAATAGAATCCAACAACACAGAAAAATCTTTTACCATAATCAAGTGGAATTTATGCCGAGTATGCAAAGGTAGTTCCAAGTTGGCAAATCAATCCATGTGATACATCACATGAATAAGAGAAAGGATTTAATTAATTAATTAATTAATTAATTAAAGACCATATGATAATTTCAATAGATGCAGGAAAATGACAACATCTATTCATGATAAGGGCTCTCAACAAGTAGGTTTAAGGGGAACATACTTCAACATAATAAATGTCATATATAAAAAAGCCATAGCAAACATCATACTCAATGAGGAAAACAGAGAGCTTTCCTGCTAAAGTCAGATACAAGATAAGGATGTCCATTATCACCCTTTTCATAAAATAGGAAGTCCTAGCTATAGCAATCAGATAACAAAAAGAAATAAAAGGCATAAAAATTGGTAAGAAAGAAGTAAAACTTTCACTATTTGCAGGTGACATGATACTATATACCAAAAATACTAAAGACTCCATCAAAACACTACTAGAACTGATAAAGGAGTCAGTAAGTTCACAGGATACAAAACTCATTTAAAGAAATCCATTGCATTTCTATACACCAATTGTGAAGCAGTAAAAAGAGAAATTAAGAAAATAATCCCATTTATGATCACACCAAAAATAATAAGATAAACCTAAACAAAGAAGTAAAAGATTTGTACTATGAAAATTATAAAACACTGACAAAAGAAATTGAAGACAACCAAAAAATATGGAAAAAACATGCCATATTCATGGATTGATAGGACAAATATTGTTAAAATGCCTATATTTCCTAAAGCAATCTACACATTTAGTGCAATCCTTGTCAAAATACCAACAGCAGGTTTCAAAGAACTAAACCAAATAATCCTAAAATTTATATGGAACCAAAAAAGACTCCAAATTGCCAAAGCAATTTTGACAAAGTAAAGCAAAGCTGGAGGGACCACAATTCCGGACTACAAGTTATATTACAAAGATGTAATGATCAAAACATTATGGTACTGGCACAAAAATAGACACAGATCAATGGAGCAGAATACAAAACCCAGAAATGAACCCAACAATATGGTCAATTAATTTTTGAAAAAGAAAGAAAGACTATCCACAGGGGGGAAAAAAACAAAAATAGTCTCCTCAACAAATGGTGTTGGGAACACTGGAGAGCAGCATCCAAAAGAATGAAACTGGACTACTTTCTTACACCATACATAAAATTAAATTCAAAATGGATGAAAAATCTAAATGTGAAACAAAAAACAATTAAAATCCTAAAGGGGAAAACAAGTAGTCTCCTCTTTGACATCACCTATAGCAACTTCTTTCTAGATACATCTCCTGAGGCAAGGAAAACAAAAGCAAACATAAACTATTGGGACTACATCAAAATATAAAGCACAGAAAAGGAAACAACCAAAAAATTAAAAAGCTACCTACTGAATGGGAGAAGATAATTACATATGACATATCTTATAAAGTGTTAGTATCCAAAATATGTAAAGAACTTACAAAGTGGAATATCCAAAAAACAAATAATTCAATTATGTGGGCAGGAGAAATTAACAGATATTTCTCCAAAGAAGACATCCAGATGGCCAACAGATACATAAAAAGATGCTCAGCATCACTCATCAACAGGAAAATGCAAATTAAAACAACAAAGGTATCACTTCATTCCTGTCAGAATGACTAAAATCAAAAACACAAGAAGTAAGTGTTAGGGAGGATGTGGAGAAAAAGGCACACTCTTGCACTGTTGATGTGAATGCAAACTGGTATAGCCACTCTTCAACACAATATAGAGTTTCCTCAAAAAGTTATAAATAGAACTACTCTATAATTCAGTAACCACACTACTGTGTATTTACCCCCCAAATACAAAAACACTAATAAAGGGATACAGGCATTTCTATGTTTAAAGCAGCATTATTTACAATAGACAAATCATAATAGCCAAATTTTCCATCAATATATGAATGGATACAGAAGATGTGGTACACTCACACACACACACACACACACACACACACACACAGAAAGAGAGAGAGAGAGAGAGAAATATTATGCAGCCATAAAAAGAGGATAAAATCTTTCCATTTGTAACATTGATGGAGTTAAGAAAGTATCGCCTCTATGCTAAGGGTGTCTGGGGGCTCAGTGGGTTAAAGCCTTTGCTTTCAGCTCAGGTCATGACCTCAGGTTCCTGGGATCAAGACCCGCATCAGGCTCTCTGCTCAGCGGGAAGTCTGATTCCTCCTCTCTGCCTATCTCTCTGCCTACTTGTGATCTCTCTCTCTGTCAAACAAATAAATAAATAAAATCCTTAAAAAAGATAGAGAGTATGTTAAGTGAAATAAGCCAGTCATAGAAAGACAAATACTAAATGATTTCATTCATATATGGAATTTAAGAAAGGAAAACAAATAAGGAAAGGAAAAAATAGAGACAAACCAATAAACAGACTGGTTTTATTTATTTATTTATTTGAGAAAGAAAGAGTGTGACATGGCAAGTATGAGCAGAGTGAAGGGTAGAGGACAAGGGAGAAGCAGCCTCCCATTCTGAGTATGGGGCTTAATCCCAGAACCCTGGGATCATGACCTGAGCCAAAGGCAGACACTTAACTGAGCCACCCAGGCACCCCTCAGACTCTTAACTATAGAGAACAAACACGGGGGAGGTGGCTGAGGGGGAATGGATAAAATAGGTGATGGGGATCAAGGATTGCACTTGTCCTGATGAGCATTGGGTGATGTATGAAATTATTGAGTCATTATATTCTACACCTGAAACTAATATAATACTGTATGTTAACTATACTGGAATTAAAAAAAAAGAAAACCTCTGTGCCATATTAAGAAAAAAAATAATCATTATTAGCAAAACTAATAGTCATCATGCTAGTGTTATTTTCTTGAAAAAGTATACCCTTAAAAGTAAAGACTTGACAGAATGGCATAATGATTAATTGTGCATATTTTAAACCCTAAGTAAATGAGTTCAAGCATTATAGCTAGCATTCAGTAGCTTGAGCAAGTTTCTTATTAAATATCCTGTGTCTCAGTTTTTCTTTCAAATGAGGATAATGATAGTACCTACTCATAGGTTTGTAGGAATGATTAGCAATTTAATCCATATCAAGCACTTACAGAAGTCTTTGATAGACAACCGTTATATGATTTTATTGTCAAATTTTCAACTCCATATATATATATAACTCCATATATATATACATATATATATATATGTATATGTTTAATATTTTATTCACTTACCTGTCAGAGAGAGAGGGAACAAGCAGGGGTAGTGCCAGACAGAGGGAGAAGCAGGCTCCCAGCTGACCAAGGAGGCCACCATGGGACTCAATCCCCAAATCCTAGGATTATGACCTAAGCCAAATGCCCAACTGACCAAGCCATGCGGGTGTCCCAACTCTTTAGTATATTTGATGCACTATGTAAAAGTGTTAGGCATCAAGGACTAGTAAATATTTTGTTCAGAATTAAGTGGTAGTGATTGAATTCAAGCTCAACTTCTTAGGAATTTAAAGTTAATCTTTCAATATACCTGGTTGCAATGAGTGAAATGACTGGTCCTGCATATTACTACCTTTTATACTTTTCTTGCTTCCCTAATTACTACTATTGTCTTATCTATGGCAGGAGGTGTGGCTTAGCCCTACAACTTTCCAAGAATCAGTGGCTATGATCTTCCTCTCTAACCCCTACAGTATAAATTATGTAGGCAGTTTTTAGTTAATGAAAAAATTACTTCCCATGCCTATACCTTTATTATTCTATGAGTTTTCTAAGTGGATGTCCTCATAAAAAATATGCAAGTAATTATTTTGGCCCTTGCTACTTTGTCTCTATGGCATCAGATCACTCTAAACACTCATTTAATATATTTGTTGATTGAACAAAAGTTCATTGAACAATCATAATGCACCAAAAGCTGAGGTGCATATTGATAATGTGAAGAAACTATTTGATGAAAGAAGAATTGGTACATTAAGATATGGGTTTTATATTGTAGAATTGAATCAGTGGAAGTTTTATTTTATTTTTCTTAAGGTTTATTTATTTATTTTGAGAGAAAGAGAGACGACACAGTGGAAAGGATCAGAGGGAGAGGAGGAAAGAGAGAATCTCAAGCAGACTCCCCAGGGAGTTTGGAACACAATTGGGGCTTGATCTTACATCATGACCTGAGCCCAAATTAAGAGTCAGATGCTTAACTAAATGAGCCACCTGGAGACTTTATTTTAAAATAGAGAAATGTACAGAAAAAATATTAAACTCAAATACACAAATGAATGTTAATGACAAATATTTAATCCTCTTTTTTTCTTCACATTTTTAAATATAACAAATGAATTACCAACACACTAGAAGTTCCTAGACCTAAGAAATAGTTATAAATTTCTATAATATTTTCAGTACTTAAAATTTTATATGTAACTTAAATTATTTATCAGCTAAGGTTTATTTTTACCTTTATGTTTTTGACACCTATCTTGATTGATGTCCAGCCTTTGTTGATCTGTGAGCCTTGATATCTGTGCCAATTTCTAAAACTTCTGTCCTGACTTCTTGATATCTTAGACTTAGCATCCATCTCCCCTTTCTCCAACTTGGGCCCAATCTCTGTGTTATGGATTTTATCTGTTTGTTTGTTCATTAATTCATCTCTGCTATTACTTTTAAATTTAAAAGCAGCATATTTATTAGTTCAACATATTTGGATTGATTTGCATGTGGAAGAGGGATTCTGTAGTCATCCTATATTGATGCTTAGATTTGGCCATCATTTGGAAATTTTATTGTGGCCCTGTCAGGGATATTGAATACAAAATTCATGGTTCTTTAACATGAGAGGTGAAAATATATCTATGATAATGTAAATTGCCTACATTTATTATCTTTTGCAAAGAAATCAATTTCATGTCTCTAAAAATAAATGTTGTATTAAGAAAAAATTCTATAGGGAAATCAGAGATGTTCTTAGGAAAAAGTGATGATTCAAACTCTGGAAATGAAAGAAATAAGGTTTTATTATATGTGTGAATATTTTACATCAAAATGGAATGTTATCTTTCTTTGTAATTTATACATAGTAGAAAATATTGACCTCTTAAATGAGAATACTCAAAAATAAAAAGTATGAGGAATTCTACTAATATGCTTAATGTTAGATTCACTGATAAAAGTTTTCACACTTTTATCAAAATATATTAAAAACAAACTGTAAAACTTTGATAACATGACAATCACATCTTTTAGAAATTGCCAACTATGTAAGTTAAAAACAATACTAATTTTGTAATTCCAGAAATTTCTATGTTATATGATTAACTCAGAATGTGGAAAGGTCATGGAGCTTGTATTTGCACATGAAATGAGGTAAGCAAATGTCTAGGCTTCCATATTTTTAATTTGGGCTGTATATAAACACATTAATTCATCACATTATATATGCATACTTTATATTTTTAATAATTTATTTTATTTCTTCAGTGTTCCAAGATTATTTATGCCTTACACCCAGTGCTCCATGCAATTCATGCCCTCAATACCCAACATCAGACTTATCTATCCCCCCAACCCTTCCCTTCCAAAACCCTCAGTTTCTCAGAGTCCCAAATCTCTCATACTTCATCTCTTTCTCTGACTTACTCCAGCTCATATTTCCTTTCCTTCTCCCACTGTTCTTCAAGTTCCTCCTTATGCTCCACAACTAAGTGAGACCATATGATACTTGACTTTCTCTGCTTGGTTTATTTCACTCCACATAATCTCCTCCAATCCATCCATGTTGCTACAAAAGTTGGGTAGCTATCCTTTCTGATGGAAGCATAATATTCCATTGTATATACGGACCATATCTTCCTTATCCATTCATCTATTGAAGGACACTGTGGCTCTTTCCACAGTTGGTGATTGTGACCAATGCTGCTATGAACGTTGGGGTACATGTGGCCCTTCTTCTCACTACCTCTGTATCTTGGGGTAAATATCCAGCAGTACATGCATACTTTAATTATAAAACTGAAGTGTGTATTCCCCATGAAATATCTATTAAGAAGCACAAGAAGAAAAGTGTACTATCTATCTATTAACTTGTATTTTTACCAGCACTTTAAAAGAGAACAAATTTTGCTGCAGCTTTCCCAGTTGCAATTTTATTATTTTTAGGTTTTTTATTTTATTTATTAATTTGATAGAAAGATAGAGAACACAAGTAGGCAGAGTGGCAGGCAAAAGGAGAGGGAGAAGCAGGCTCTCTTCCTAGCAGGGAGCTCAATGTGGGTCTCCATCCCAGACCCTGGAATCATGAGCTGAGTCAAAGGCAGCCACTTAACTGACTGAGTTACCCAGGCACCCCTGTGATTTTATTTCACATTTGTTGTTGTTGTTGTTGTTGTTGTTGTTGTTGTTGTTAACAGAAAGGTTGAAAAACTTTTTTCCTTCCTTACTTCCTTTCTTAGAAACAGAATGAACTTTTGATTCAATTTATGTGATTATATAGGGAAGTTATTTAATGTTTTAACTATATTCTACAGATATAAACATTACCTGTAATTTGATAATGTGGCTGTAGAATAAATTGTATAATAATAAAGTTTAAAATCAGTCAAATGTACTAAATAAATATCAAATTCTTACTTCTGTTTCTTGTTCTGAAATAGTTCTCAATGTGTCAAGCAGGAATTTATTTTAATAGATACTAAACACAAATCCTACACTATAGCATTGGGAAGATACCAAAATATTATGTAATTTATATAAATATAAATAAGCACACAACTGAAATGAGAGCTAATTTCATGGCTAGTTACTTTTTCTTTATTGTAGCTTTTAATATCTATATGTCACATACCTGTGTTTGTTTGTTTGTTTCTCTTTTAAATATACATATAGATATAAGCTTCAAGGTAATCCTTCACTCCTATTCAAGACAATCCCTATATATAAACTAGTTAAATTTCCCTATATCTCTAGAATGTGGAGTCTTCTAACAATAATAAAAAGATATACCCAGAAGAAACTGAAATACTTTCATTGCCCACAACGAGGGTTTTTACTCATCTTCCCATCCCATTTTTCTGTCAGTGTTTCTGTGTATTTGTTTTTGCCTTTGTAATATATAAATACTATTCTTGGTGGTCGTTTCAGTTGAGTTTTGCTTTTTCATTTTTTCCCCCTTTGTTTTACTTTTAGTGGACTTTTTGTTTATTCTTTTTTGTTTCTGTGCCATAAAATCCTACCATAGGGGCCTGCTGTGGCTGGGTTTTTCCTTGATTCTTTTCTCTTTTTCTCTCTCTTTTCTCTTTCTTTTTCCTTTGAAGTTGTGACTTCTGATTGCTCCAAAACCTTCCAATGGGCAACTCACCTGGATTGTGGTTGATATATTCACCTACACATCCCCTCAACCACCTCTCACCAAAATGACTCAGAGGAGGAACAACCAACAAAAGAAAAACTCAGAGTCTACAACCCTGTCACAGAACTACTGTATATGAACACAAACAATATGACAGAGATGGAATTCAGGGTAGCAATTTTCCAAGCAATGACTAAGTTGGAAAAGACCATTAGTGGCAAGATAGAAGCTCTAAGGGTGGAAGTGAAAGCCTAGGCAGTCCTAAGGGGAAAATACATAACCATCCAAGCCTCACTCAAAAACATCGAAAAATCCTGACTACACTTTCTGTACACCTTAAAGAACTGGAAAATAAACAACAAATTAAACCAACCCCACACATGACAAGGGAAATAATAAAGATTACAGTAGAGATCAATGAATTAGAAACTAGAGGTACAGTAGAACACATCAGCAAAACTAGAAGCTGGTTCTTTGAAAGAATTGATCAGATCAATAAACCATTGGCCAAACTAATCCAAGAGAAAATGGAGAGGACCCAAATTAATAAAAATATGAATGAAAAGAGAGAGATAACAACTAAAACCAAGGAAATAGAAAGAATCATCAGAAATTACTATCAACAGTTATATGCTATTAAACAACCTAGAAGATATCGATGCATTCCTGGAAACCTATAAATTTCCAAGACTGAAACAGGAAGAAACTGAACTCCTGAACAGACCAATATCTAGTAACAAGACTGAAGCAGTGATCAAAAAACTCTCAAAAAAACTAGAGCCCAGGACCTGATGGACTTCCTGGGGAATTCTACCGAACATTCAAAGAAAAAAATAGTATCTATTCTCCTAAAGCTGTTTCCAAAAATAGAAACAGAAGGAAAACTTCCAGACTTTCTAGGAAGCAAGCATTAATTTAATCCTAAACCACAGAAAGACCCCATCAAAAAGGAGAATTTCAGAACAATATCCCTGATGAATATGGTTGTCAAGATTCTTAACAGGATCCTAGCTAACAGGATCCAACAGTACATTAAAAATATTATCCGCCACCACTAGGTGGGATTTATCCCTGAGATGCAAGGGTGGTTCAACATTCACAAATCAATCAATGTGATAGAACAAATCAATAAGAGAAGAGAGAAGAACCACATAGTATTCTCAATTGATGCAGAAAAAGCATTTGACATACAACATCCATTTCTGATCAAAACTCTTCAAAGTATAGGGATAGAAGGAACTTTCTGCAACCTCTAAGATCTATCTATGAAAAACCCACAGCAAATATCATTCTCAATGGAGAAAAGCTGACAGCCTTCTCATTGAGATCAGAAACAAGACAAGGATGTTCACTCTCGCCACTATTGTTCAACATAGTGTTAGAAGTTCTAGCAACACAATCAGACAACAAAAAGAAATAAAAGGTATTCAAATGGGTAAAGAAGAAGCTAAACTCTCTCTTCACAGATGACATGATACTTTATAAGGAAAACCCAAAAGACTCTACCCCCAAACTACTAGAACTCATATAACAATTCAGTAATGTGGCAGACTACAAAATCAATGCACAGAAATTAGTTGCATTCTTATATACTAACAATGAAAATATAGAAAGGGGAAGTCAGAGAATTGATTCGATTTACTATAGTACCAAAAACCATAAAATACCTAGGAATAAACCTAACCAAAGAAGTAAAGGATCTGTACTCAAGGAACTACAGAACACTCATGAAAGAAATTGAAGAAGACAGAAAAAGATGAAAGAGCATTCCATGCTCATGGATCAGAAGAATAAACATTGTTAAAATGTCTATACTGCCCAGAGCAATCTAAACTTTCAATGTCATCCCAATCAAAATTCCACCAACATTTTTCAAAGTGCTGGAACAAACAATCCTAAAATTTAAATGGAACCAGAAAAGATCCTGAATTGCTAAGGAAATGTTGAAAAAGAAAAACAAAGCTATGGGCATCACATTACCTGATTTCAGGCTTTATTACAAAGCTGTGATCACCAAGACAGCATGGTACTAGCACAAAAACAGACGCATAGACCAATGGAAGAGAGTAGAGAGTCCAGATATGGACCCTCAACTCTATGGTCAAATAATCTTCGACAAAACAGGAAAAAATAACCAGTGGAAAAAAGACAGTCTCTTCAATAAATGGTGCTCGGAAAATTGGACAGCTATGTATAGAAGAATGAACCTCAACCATTCTCTTATGGCATATACAAAGAGAAACTCAAAATGGATGAAAAACTCAGTGTGAGACAAATTTATAAAAATCCTAGAGGAAAACATAGGCAGTAACCTCTTTGACATCGGTCACAGCAACTTCTTTCAAGACATGTCTCTAAAGGCAAAGGAGACAAAAGCAAAAATGAACTTTTGGGACTTCATCAAAATAAAAACCTTCTGTACAACAAGGAAACAGTCAACAAAACAAAGAGGCAGCCCACAGAATGGAAGAGGATATTTGCAAATACCTTCTGTACAACAAGGAAACAGTCAACAAAACAAAGAGGCAGCCCACGGAATGGAAGAGGATATTTGCAAATGACACTACAGAAAAAGGGCTGATATCCAAGATCTATAAAGAACTCCTCAAACTCTCCAACAAACATAAAGATCATTACATCAAAAAATGGGCAAGAGACATGAACAGACACTTCTCCGTAGAAGACATACAAATAGCTAACAGACACATGAAAAAATGTTAGTCATCATTAGCTATCAGGGAAATTCAAATCAAAACCACATTGAGATATCAACTTGCACCAGTCAGAATGGCCAAAATTAACAGTACAGGAAACAACAAATGGTGGAGAGGCTGTGGAGAAAGGGAAACTCTTTTACACTGTTGGTTGGAATGCAAGTTGGTGCAGCCACTTTGGAAAACAGAACTACACTATGACTGCAATTGCACTACTGGGTATTTATCCCAAAGATACAGATGCAGTGAAAAGAAGGGCAATATGTACCCCAATGTTCATAGCAGCAATGACCACAATCACCAAACTGTGGAAAGTGCCAAGATTCTCTTCAATGGATGAATGGATAAAGAAGATATGGTCCATATATACAGTGGAATATTATGCCTCCATCAGAAAGGATGAATACCCAAAATTTGTAGCAAAATGGATGGGATTGGAGGAGATTATGCTGAGTGAAATAAACCAAGCAGAGGAAGTCAAGTATCATATGGTTTCACTTACTTATGGAGCATAAGGAGTAGTATGAATGGACAGCAGAAGGAAAGGAAAGAGAAGTGGGGTAAATCGGCAAGGGAGATGAAACATGAGAGAGTTTGAACTCAGAAACAAACTGAGGGTCTTGGAACGGAGGGAGAGTGGGGGGATGGGTGAGCCTGGTGATGGGTTTTGAGGGCACGTATTGCATGGAGCACTGGGTGTAGGGCATAAACAATGAATCATGGAACACTGAAAAAATAAAATAATGTAATAAGTAAATAAATAATAAAAAATATTACTACTAAAAATCTCTGTCATTATATCATTGTTTTATTTTTATCTATTTTAAAATAAAAATTGTATATGTTTAAGGTGTACAAAATGATTATTTGATATATATAGTGAAATGATGATTACAGTCAAGCTAATTAACATATCTACTGAGTTCCCATTTTTGTGTATGATAATATATCTGAAATCTATTTCTTAGCATATTTCTAGTATTCAATACATATTATTATCATTAGTCTCTTTTATTGACTCATATTATTAATTATGCTTTAAAATAATAACCAGACAACTGTAATTTTGATAAAGAAAATAAAGAGGTAAAAATAAAAGAAAAACACAGGTCTGTATTACGGTACAAATTGTATTATTTCACCATTCTGTAAACTCTATGGCAATATATTTTCTAAGAATTGCTATTAGATGTTTGCTAATTATTAGCATAGAAAATGGCTATAATTTTTCAAGTTGTAATTAGTTATGGTGACTGATTCAGATCTAGCACTGGGCCGTCAGCTGTCTTAGATTATGAATGCAAGACATTACTTGCTCTCTTCCAGTCAAGGCAATTCATTAGTTATGCTGTTTGAGAGCAGCTGTACCCTTTGAGATGTGATTTATTCAGATTCCCTCACTATTACTGGAGAAGCATGGGGAGATAAGTGATTTGATGAGGCTATGTATTTACTGTCAAATGCCATTATGCTTTCAATGTGCAGTAGCAATGATAGGAAGTTTATGGTTTTAAAAGCAAAAGATTAAGTCAAATGAAGAAAAGCAGACAAAATCTAAATGTAAAATATTATATCTCCTTACTTAGGCATGCATTTTTCAAAGGATGTTATAGAAATCATTAAACTTTCACTTTTCCATTTTTTTATTAATTGGGAAGAATAGATACACTATTTAAAATGTAAGGATAGAAAACACAATTGTTGATAATATGAATTGTCAAATCTTTGTCCACTGAAATTAATTATGATTGTCCAATGTTCACTGCCACAATCATTTTATACATACATATTTCTCAAAAATAATAAATAAAAGAGGAATTTGACTTGAAGTAAACTATGCATCCAGACAACTTAATTTTAAAATGCCTTGCTGCAGTTGTTGGTATAGGATAAATAAATCAAGTGTTTACTTATGGTGTTTCTCCAACATCCATCTCCAAGGTCATCAAATAAAATTTTTCAGAAAATTTATACATGTTCTAGTGGCTAGAAACCTTGAGAGTATTTTTAATGTTTCATCATTGTAATCCTTTCCTATAAGTCTAGATTTCTAAAAATGTGCATATACATACAGAAGTGAGTACAAATAGAAGTTCTCTAGTTGAAAGGGGCTTCTGATAACACATTCTGCTTTCCGGTTCTCAGTTCTCAGCCTCCCCCACCTAGAAGGCCTGGCCAAGTCTATTGACTAAGTCTCTGTTGAACTTGTGTTTTAAAGCACTGATGTCGCCCCGTACATAAGTAGTAGAGGTGGAAAAAGCCACATTCAGATTTCAAAGTCATGTGGTATGTGAAACAGCCAGGGCTTGAACCCAAGTCTTTTGACCATATGCCCTGTGCTAATGGAATTTCTACCAGCATCCTTCATGGATGAAAAAAAGAAAATGTTCCAAAGATGATATATCCCAAGTCTCTTATTAAGGCATGCAATGTGAGGGTTCAGTCATGGCTATAACCATACAACATAGCATATCTATATAGAATATTTACTACAGCATATTTGCCCCATATTTACTAAATTTATGCACAAATGGTTTCCCCAACATAGCTTACATTTTTTTTTCTTTTTCCAGTAAGATAGCCATCTATCAGTTTCAGGTGACCTGAAGATTAATAAGTAAATGATAATGCCTGAAAGGCAGAAGAAGCAGGAAGGAAGACATGGACACACAGACACACAAACACAGATGCGCGCACGCGCACACACACACGCACACAGACATACACACACACAGACAGAGGCTTAGGCTAGGGTTTAGAGTTTAGTAAACCACAACTACAATCACTGAAATAAAAACTCTAAAGCAAACTTTTATAAACATTAATTATATATTCTTCTGCTGAGCTAAGAACTCTGAATGCAACATAGTCCTCAAGGTATAGTTTCTGGAGGAGAAAACATACATAAATATTTACAGTACAATAAATTAAAAACAACAAGTTGATAAGAGATGCAAAAAAATTATAATTAGTTCAGCCTGAAGTTAGACAGAATATTTGAACTAGGCCTTGAAGAGGGAATAAACATTCAATAAAGAGAATCAAGATGAGGAGACAGGGAAATGGTCCAGGCAAAAGGACACTTCTACAATTAAAAACCTATCATTTTAGGGCACCTGGGTGGCTCAGTTGGTTAAGCGACTGCCTTCGGCTCAGGTCATGATCCCGGAGACCCGGGATCGAGTCCCACATCGGGCTCCCTGCTCGGTGGGAAGCCTGCTTCTCCCTCTCTCACTTCCCCTGCTTGTGTTCCCTCTCTGGCTGTGTTTCTCTCTATCAAATAAATAAAATTTAAAAAAAAAACAAAACTATCATTTTAGGGGTGCCTGGATGGCTCAGTCGTTAAGTGTCTGCCTTCCGCTGCAGTCATGATCCCGGGGTCCCCGAATCAAGCCCTGCATCTGGCATCCTGATCAGCGGGAAGCCTGCTTCTCTCTTTCTCTCATTCTCCCTGCTTGTGTTCCCTCTCTAGCTGCATTTCTCTCTGTCAAAAAAATAAGTAAAATTAAGAAAAAAAAAAAAACCTTTCTTTTTAAGAGTACTAAGCATGATAATAGCTAACATTGAAACTCTTGCTCTGTGCCAGGCACATAAATAGCTTACATTTGTAGTTATTTTTGAAAGTCTGTTAACATATGTATTGACTAATCCATAACAATTTTATTAACTCATTTAACCTTTCAGCAACCTACAAGTTTGGTGCTAAGTGTTACACCATGTTATATGTGAGGGAACTGACCCAGAGGGTAATTAAGTGATTTTTCCAGGATCTACACAGTTAAGCAAATGGCAGAGCCTGTTTTCACATCTTGTCAATCTTACTTCAGAGCTAACAGTTTTAAGAGCATATTACTGGGCCTCCTTTCAGGGAGTACATAAAACCATGACTGCTACTGAACATGTATTATCTATACTTCTCATCATTAAATAGAGAAATCCTAAAACACAGAATGAGGATTCTTGAGCCATCATCAACCTATGTAGTTATCTACAATTAAAAGCTCAAGTATTTCAAACAAATCTTATGAAAATAATTGTGTAAAATATGTTATAGTTAAATTGCTTTCAGCTGTAATTAATTAAAATTGACATACATTTATAAGACATATTATGAAACCTCATGGTGATCACAAAGTAAAAACCTTTAATACATACACAAATGATAAAGAGGAAAGAATCAAAGCATATCACTATAAAAATCAACAATTCACAAAATAAAACACCCAGAAAGAAAGAAAGGAACTATTAAACTATAAAACAAAACAAAACAAAAAATGATGATACTATGTTCTTACCTATCAAAGAATCCAATGGTGGCTGTCAAGGGCCAGCAGGAAGGGAGAATAAAGAGCTGTTGGTCAAAGAATATAAACTTTCAGTTACAAAATGAATAAATTCTGCAGATCTAATGTCCAGCATGATGACTGTAGTTAACTTGACAGTTGCTGAGAATATATCTTAAAGGTTCTCACAACACAAAAAAATAATTACATAAATATTTGACTCTGTGGGGCGCCTGGGTGGCTCAGTTGGTTGAGCAACTGCCTTTGGCTCAGGTCATGATCCCAGAGACCCGGGATCGAGCCCCACATTGGGCTCACTGCTTGACAGGAAGCCTGCTTCTCCCTTTCTCACTCCCCCTGCTTGTGTTCCCTCTCTGGCTGTATTTCTTACTGTCAAATAAATAAAATCTTAAAAAAAAAAAAAAAAAAAGAGCTGACTCTGTGAAGTGAAAGATGTGTTAATTATCTTCATCTCCATAATCATTTCGCAATGTATATGTGTATCAAATCATCACATTGTATACTTTAAATTTATACAATTATATTTCTCAATCATTTCTTAATAAAGTTGGGGGAGGGTAAAAACCTAATCTGCTCTTTTATTTAAAATGCAGTGTTTCGTGGCGCCTGGGTGGCTCATTTGGTTAAGTGACTGCCTTCAGCTCAGGTCATGATCCCGGACACGCAGGATCGAGCCCCACATCGGGCTTCCTGCTCGGCGGGAAGCCTGTTTCTCCCTCTCTCACTCCCTCTACTTGTGTTCCCTCTCTGGCTGTGTTTCTCTCTGTCAAATAAATAAATAAAATCTTAAAAAAAAATGCAGTGTTTCGCAATTCTTCTCAAATAGAGAGAAAAAAATCATCACTTCCATAAAATTTGTAAACTTATTTAAAGTTTTCAAGGAAACTAGTAGAGAATGAAGCTTTGTTAAATACCAACAAAAAAATTTTTTTGAGCAGATAGCTTCAGGAAAACTAACTTCCTCCCTGTTGAAAAACCTTACAAACACATATAAAGAAAGTAAACTTGAAAATTAGCAGTAACAACTCATAGAAAGCAACTCAGTGTCTCTAGTGACAAGTGATCGAATTTCTCCCATCTGTAAACTAGATATTAACACTATGTAAGAATATTAATTATATGTTACTCAATTTAGGAATGCTGGTAAATGACAGCTTAAGTTGATTCCATTTATTTCATGATGGCTCTAAATTCTAGAAGAGAAAAAGATGGTAAAATAAAATGAGAGATAAATGTTTTTTGTCACCATTTACACACTTAACTATGAAAAGAGCATAGGGACAATTCTCAGATTAACCCAAATATAAAAGAAGGGCACCTGGGTGACTCAGTCACTTAAGTGTTGGGCTCTTGATTTCAGCTCAGGTCACAATCTTGGCGTCGTCAGATAGAATCCCTCATCCAGCTACAAGCTCAGCAGGAAGTCTGCTTGAGACTCCCTTTCCCTCTACTCCTTTCCCTGCTCACATACTTTCTCTCTCTCAAATAAATAAATCTTTAAAATAATCATAAGAGAGCCTTTGTTGGATATATGCATAGAAGATATTTTCTCCTAACTGTATCCAGCATCCTTTCTTCTCTTTCTGACATATTTTAACAAATGGAAGTTCTTAATTTCAGTAAAATTTAGGTTTTATATGTGTGTATGTGTGGGTGTGTTTGTGTGTGTCCGTGTGTCTGTGTGTGTGTTCTTTGCGTCTTATCTAAAAAAATCTTTGCCTATCAAGATTAGGACATTTCCCTAGCCTGGATTCCAGGCACTACATGGTTTTGCACTTATATTTAGATTTATGACTTATTTGGAATAAGTTTTTGGATGTACTTAATCTTTCTCAAAAGAATACTTACACTTTTTCAAAAAAAAGGATACCCAATCAATGCAGCACATTTTTTGGAAAAGAAATTCTTTTTTCCACAGTACTGAAGTGGGATTTTGTGATAAATCAAGTGACTGAGTATATGTGGTCTCTTATTGGCCAATCTATTTTAAATAGAATATATTTATATAGATTAAATTTATTTTTGTTTTCCTATGATAATACCACCCTTTAAAAATTTCCATAAACATAAAATAAATTTTTATTACTCCATTCATCTTCAAAGTTTATAAAAAGTTGTAAATTTATTTCTAAGTGCTATGTGTTTTTGTGTTATGCTAAGCTAAATAAAAATTTACTATATTTGCTGCTGTATATAAGTAAAATTAAATTTATTTAATGATACTTTGATCCAAAAAATTTGGTGAATTACCTTATTAATTCTATTTTTAAATTTTAGACCTTTACTTTTATGTATATTATCTCATCATCTGCAAATAATGACAGTTTTATTTCTTGCTTTACATTGATTATTTTTTCTGCCTTATTGTACTGGAGAAGGTCTGTAGTAAAATGTTTAATTGGTGAATCTGGGAAATCTTGTTTTAAGACTCAGGGAATGATTTTTTATTTTTTCACAATTAATTGTGATGTTTGTGTACTTTTTTTTAAGATGTCCTTAAAATGAGTAAGAAATTCTTCATCCTTCTATTCCTAAATTGCTCATATTACTTTGTTTCATTCTATCACGTGTTGGTTATATCAAATACTATTTATACTTTAATTGCAATGATTACATATATGGCTTTAAAAAAGTATATTATTTGGGGGCACCTGGGTGGCTCAGTTGGTTAAGCGACTGCCTTCAGCTCAGGTCATGATCCCGGAGACCCAGGATTGAGCCCCACATCCGGCTGCCTGCTCAGCGGGAGGCCTGCTTCTCCCTCTCTCACTCCCCTTGCTTGTGTTCTCTCTCTGGCTGTGTTTCTCTCTGTCAAATACATTTTTTTAAAAAGTGTATTATTTTAAAATACTGAATTAGATTGACTGTGTTTTGAATTGTTAAATTTTGCACTATTGGAAAACCTCCCTTGATAATTATGGAGGGTAATATTAATATATTCCTCTATTAATTTTTCTTGTATTTGTTTGAGATTTCCATTTGCCTCTTGTGAGAGACGTTGGGCTAGAATTTTACTTTCTTATAATGTCCTCCTTGGGTTTGTTATCAAGTTTATTCTAGTCATATATGATAAGTTTATAAGCATCCCGTCTTTTTCTCTTCTTTAAAGTTTGGGTAAGGTTTGTAATTTATGTTAAAAAAAACTAAACAATGAAGATTTCTGGGTCCAAAGTTTATTCTCTGGGTGAGTTTTCAACACAAATTCTGTTTTTAAATAGATGCAGCATTACTCAATACTAGTACTTTATCTTTTCATTTCTAACAATTTATCTTCCAATTCAGTAAGAGATAACCACCAAATAATTTGATTGCTCTAAGTGCTTTTCTTTGGTTCTTCTGAAAATACTTTATGCTTCTCTTAAGAAACATTTCTGCTTTATGTCCTTTCTTGAATATATGTATCCAGGTTACTTTAAAGTCTTTGTATATCACTTCTAGCAATGAGAGAATTGTTCATTTGTTCTCATTTTCCCTTGGTTTTAGATCATGTACTGTTATTGATAGGTGGACATTGTGAATTAAAATACAAAGTATATGAATGATGTTCTAAAGGATTTATTTTCCTTCTGCCAAGCAATTGAAGAGAAAGGATTGGTTCCTTTCTCTATCAGAGATTGAACAGCTTCCAGGGTTTTTCCAGGTCTTGTGAAACATATTCTCTACCTGATTTGCAGTGTTTCTAGACTACCTGGACACACCTTATAAAACAGCTGAAACCAGAGTGAAAAACTACTAAGGAAGTCCAATTAACCTCAGTTTAGTTTTCTCTCTCTGTGTTCTTGGAGTCATAAGGTCTAACTATCTTTTTTTACCCCCTGATGGCTTTAAACACCTTTTTTAATTTTTTATTGTTTGTTTCATAAACCCAGCTTTTAGAGATTTTCCTGGTGAAAATTGACTCTATTAGTGACAGGTGGCACATTTAAAAAAATCATTTCTAAATATTTAAGACAAGTGTTTATGAAAAGTTCCTATATATCACTCAAACTGAAAATACAAAATTCACTTGAAAATGTGATAAAAATGGGAAACATTTTTAAAGATTAAAAAAGGAAACCTTGGGACACCTGGGTGGCTCAGTTGGTTAAGCATTAGACTCTTTGGTTTGGGTTCAGGTTATGATCTCAGGGTCCCGAGATCAGATCTTACATCAGGCTCCGATCTCAGTGGGAAGTCTGCTGGAGATTCTTGACCTTTTCCGCTATCCCTTCCCCTGCTCACTCACTCTCTCTCTATCACAGACATAAATATATAAAACTTTCAAAAAATGGAAACCTTAACCTTTGACACAGCAAGACTTTCTGACTAAAAGCACTGAGTTTGGAGTCAGAGGATGAAGATCACTGACTCTATGTAACTTTGGAAAAATTGCCATCTATAAAATAGGTATGAATTTTAATCTTCTCATTTATAAAATAGGAATAAAAATGGTAGCCACTTCAGATGAACATAATACATTTTATAAATCACAACATAAATCATTTATTTTTTGCAGTTTTTGGCAGCTATTACTGATTTCATAAATCTGTATTATGATGATAAATATATAATGAAAAAAGTTCAAATGTGAAATCAACTAGAAATGTCTGTTATATTACTATTTAAAATATGTTTATGGTTCAATTTGATTAAATATATAAAAATCATATAAATAGATCTTTTAATATAATAAAATTCACATTTTTAAGAAATTACATCTCTATGTTGTGTCCCATCTAAATCAGAACTTCTAACTTCTCTCTTTTGGGTCTAAAAGATAACAATTACATACATTTTCTACAATATATAGATTAGTACTTAACAAAAAAGTTATACATAAATGAATTTTTTTTTGTTTTACCAGAGTGCTCCTCTCAACTTTATTTATGGTGATGTAAAAGCAAATAAATGAACAAAAAGAAAAAAATAGAAATTAAATTGTTATAGATCTATGAATTGAATTTTCTTATCAAAGCCTTTGATACTCTTCATTTTCATGTTATTTATGTATGTTTGCAAATGTTTTCAGAAACAAGATTAAATTCTTTTTTTAATTTACTTTATTTTAAATGTTTTATTTACTCATTAAATTTTAAAACATTTGTATATAAAGTTTTAGGATATGAGGTTATTTGTCGTATTTCTATAAGAAAGCTTTTAGAAATCATTCATATAAAGCAAAGAATTTACATATGAAAGAATCAAGTATTTTATGCTAAAATAATGATATATATGCATTGAGTCTTAAAGTAGAGTACAGAGCGTGAATTAATTATAATGAGTTTAATGTATGTCATTATTGCTATACCAGTTTTACATTACTGGAAACAATTACATGGCAATTGTTTCACTTTTTTTTTTTTTAAAGATTTTATTTATTTGACAGATAGAAACACAGCCAGTGAGGGAACACAAGCAGGGGGAGTGAGAGAGGGAGAAGCAGGCTTCCTGCGGAGCAGGGAGCTTGATGTGGAGCTCAATCCCGGGTCTCCGGGATCATGACCTGAGCCAAAGACAGTCGCTTAACCAACTGAGCCACCCAGGCGCCCCAATTTTTTCACTTTTTAAAAACGTATATTATTTTCATTCTAAGTAAATTTGAAAGACAACATAGAGGTATTCAGGGAAACCAAGAAAAAAAATCCTCTTGATCCTTACAAATTGAGAGCATATTTTGAGTGTTTTCTATGTCTGTTCTGGATATTTTTGGGGGATTGATTAATTTAATCTATCTGGATTGATTAATTTAATCCTTACAAAAACCCTATGGGTTAAGTGATGCAATTATTATAATCATATGGATTAGATAGTATCACATAGGCACAAAGAGTTTAAGTACCTTCACGAAGGCCCACAGCCTGATAGTATCATGTAGGCGCAAAGAGTTTAAGTACCTTCACGAAGGCCCACAGGTAGCACATTGAAAAGTCAGAATTTAACTCTGACTTTGTCATGAAATAGTCATATGAATATCTTTTAATATTGACTCTATCAAGGAGATAAAGGAGATATAAGAGAAAGAAATAAGGAGTGAGTGATCAGGTAAGATATCAGTATTTTGGGTCTTTTTTAAGATTTTATTTATTTATTTGACAGAGAGAAAAACAGCTAGAGAGGGAACACAAGTAGGGAGAGTGAGAGAGGGAGAAGGAAGGCTTCCCGCTGATCAGGCAGCCAGATATAGGACTCAATCCCGGGACTCCGGGATCATGACCTGAACCAAAGGCAAACAATTAATAACTGAGCCACCCAGGCACCCCAAGATATCAGTATTGATGAAGTAAGGAGAAAGAAATGACCAATGCTAATGTCATAAATTAATTCACAAATTATATTTAACTGGTTACAAGCAGAGAACTCCACATAGAGAATAGTCAATGAATATGAATGTTGTATCTCAATGAGAAAAAATTTTAAAGGATTTATTTATTTGAGAGATGGAGGGTAGGAGGGACAGTGGGAGAGAGAGAAAATACCAAGCAAACTGCCTGTTAAGCATGGAGCCTGACACTTGACTCCATCCCATGACTCATGAGACCATGGCCCAAGCCAAAATAATGAGTTGGGTGCTTAACCAACTGAACCACACAGGCATTTAACTTGTACTTGAATCTCTTAATAAATTGATTTTGTTATATAATGTTCTAGTTTGTATATATAAGAAAATTATTTTTACAATTAGTACAATATGGATATAAAATGTGTAAACACTTTTAAGAGTATTGAGTACATAGTAACAATTCAATAAATATTAGCTAGACTTATTATCATAATTCCCTAGGTTATCTTAACCATCTACAATAAGCAAAAATGGCATTTCTCTGATACCAGGATTTGGGAAGCCTTGTTTTCCTGAGTACCTTCTGTTATTGGCTGCTCCGTCTAAAACTCTATGATCAGTGTTAAGCTTTTAGTTGCTATAGCAAGATTTTCTGTAGACCAAGGGCCAGTGACTTGCATTTCTTGCCACCACCACATGGTTATTTTCCCTCTATTAGAGAAACTACTTTCCATTGTGTTGTATTATAAAGATGTTATAGATGTTACACTGAATCCTTTTGTTCTAGGCTGTGAGTCTAACCATTCCCATAGGAGTTCACCCTTCTATAGGTTGGTCATCATTGTCACAATATCTGTCAAGTGAAAGTTAATTGAGGTTTACATACAAAGAACAAAAAATTAGCTTGATTAAATATAATAAAGCAGGAATAACAAGACTGAATTTAGTGGAAGAATCAAAAGAAGCCTGGAGAAGCAGCCTCTATAAAGCGGATAACAGAAAATACCACCATTATAAACCTCAGGAATAATTTGTTAGGATGGCCTGTCACCACCTCTGCACATTCATTGTGCTATGAATGAACTTCACCCCTACTCTGGGTGAACTTCACCCCTACTCTGAGTTATAGCTGGTATTCCTGGTTTCTTTAAGTCACTTGCTCTAAATTCAAAGACCAAGGTCCCAACTGGTCAAGACGACAAGAGGGTGGGGTGCCTAGGTGGCTCAGTTGGTTAAGTGACTGCCTTCAGCTCAGGTCATGATCCTGGAGACCCAGGATCAAGCTCCACATCGGGCTCCCTGCTCGGTGGAAAGCCTGCTTCTCCATCTTTCACTCCCCTTGCTTGTGTTCCTTCTCTAGCTGTGCTTCTCTCTGTCAAATAAATAAATAAAATCTTTAAAAAAAATGCCAATGTCTTAACTTTTAGAAAGAAAGGGAAAGGAATGTTATAGTTCACTTCACTTTAAGCCCCTATCTTTCACAAAAACTTCACAGGGAGAAGCCATCAAAATACCAAAAGGAAAAAAAAGTGCTTATCTAAAGAGCTGGACATATCATGTTGTATTATAGGTGTACAATTCAGTGATTCAATACTTCCATATATTATGCAGTGCTCATTGTGCTAAGTATACTCCTAATCCTCTTCCCCTATTTCAATCATCCTCTCATCCATCTACTTTCTGGCAACCACCATTTGTTCTCTATATTTAAGAATCTGGTTTTGCAGGTGCCTGGGTGGCTCAGTGGGTTGGGCCTCCACCTTCAGCTCGGGTCATGGTCTTAGGGTCCTGGGATTGAGGCCCACATCAGGCTCTCTGCTCGTTGGGCTCTCTGCTCGTCGGGAAGCCTGCTTCCTCCCCTCTCTAACTGCCTCTCTGCCTACTTGTGATCTCTCTCTTTCAAATAAATAAAATCTTTAAAAAAAAAGAATCTGGTTTTGCTTGTCTCTTTTTTCTTTATTTCTTAAATTCAACATATGAATGAAATCATAGGTATTTGTCTTTCTCTAATGTTGCTGGGGACCAGCCTTAGCAGAGATGTGGGTCCCAAACCACAGGATGTCTGGCAGGCAAAAATGACATGGGCATGGAGATTTGATGCAAGCTGACAGACCTGAGGTCAGTCAGGACAGACCTATGAAGCAGGCTCAGGCTCACACTCTGACTCTCTAGCTCTGGCTCTGGCTCTCTGACTCTGGCCCTCTTGCTCTGCTTCTGTTTTTGCTTCTGTCTCTCTTGCTCTCTCTCTACAGGCTCTCTACCTTTGCCTCTGCTTTTTCCTTTGCCTTTGGCACTGCCTTTGTCTCTCTTGACTGTCAAGGGTCCCAGTCTTTTATTATTCAAAAGTGAGGAAGTTGGGTGGTGCACTTAAATCTTTAACTGCTTTTGCACCTGCCCTAGAGACAGGATTAGTATTGTTATTGCAGGGTACAGAGTGATTGCTTAAACTCACAGAAGCTGAGACCACTGAGGCAGAGGGATCAAAGAATACAGATAAGAGATACAGAGATATGATTACCAGGAGGAGAATCAAATGGAACAATATATCTTGGATAAGCACACAAAGGACATATTGCCCCAGCCCACAGGGTATGTGGCTTTCCAGAGTCTAGGTGGGGAAAGCCCGGAGGGGCTTTCATCCACATTCACAGGTATCTCCACCAAAATTTCTGGTGGCTTTGGCATGGTGGGAGGGGCGAATCACGCACTGTCCCCCGACACTCTGAGTTATTTCACCTAATATTATACCCTCTAGATCCATCTAGGTTGTTGCAGATGACAAGATTTCATCTTCTTATGGTAATATTCCATGGTATATACATATCACATCTCCTTTTTCCATTCACCTGTAGATGGAATTTAAAGAAATAAAATAGAGATTCCTGAGTTGTTCAGTCATTAAGTGTCTGCCTTTAGCTCAGGTCATGATCTTAGGGCCCTGGGATTGAGTCCTGCATCAAACTCCCATTTCACTGGGAAGCCTGCTCCTCCCTCTGCCACTACTCCTGTTTGTGTTCCCACTCTGTGTTTCTCTCTATGAAAAACAAAACAAAAAAACACAAAACCCTAAACACTTTAAAAAATAAATAAATAATAAAATAAATATAAATAAAGGGCTGAACACATCTTTAGAGGCATATTAAATGACAGCAAACAGAATGCAGAAAATCATGGATACTAACTCATATTAACTGTTATCTACTCTAGTGTGCTCAAGATACTTATTCTAAAAACCTTTTATCTTTTTTTTTAACTCTTCTCATTATAATTTTCCAATAGAGGCTCCCATTTAAAATGTTATGCTAATATTTATTGAATATTCAATAAAAGCTGGACAGTATTTTAAATAATTAAAATGCATTAGTTTCAGAAAATTTTCAATTGCTATTGTTTTTTTTTTTTTTAAAGATTGTGAAACTGAGTCATAGAGAACTTACATAGTTTAGCCAAGATTACTTATTTGGTAAGAAGTAGAGCTGGACTTGATTCCAGAAACCATGAAACATTAATTACACACAGAAACACATGTATGTAGATGTATAGATAAAGAGAGAGAGAGATTGAAAGAGACCCAAACTTAACTCTGGGATATAGTCAGGCCATAAAGTGTTTTTGAACTGAAAAGACAATTCAATATTGTCAAAGCCAAATTTGCTTTATAAAATACCAAAGCCAACTTTTTGAAGTGACAACTATAGAGAAGTAGACAAGACATTTCTGCTTGTCCCAGCACTTCGATGTTCAATTGTCTCACCTGAAAAATTTTTAATCAAATAAACCAACCAAACAAAAAAATGGCAGCTTGACATCTTTTGAGTTTTACAGCACTGAAATGCTTCACAAAATGAATTAGATTAGAGGAAACCATTGTTACAGGAAATCATTGATGAATGGATTTATATTAAGATGATTGGTTTGTCTTTTTGACTTTGTTGTTTGACTTTTGTTTGACTTTTCGCTCAAGATGATTCATAGGTTAGCTGCTCACATTAGGTATTTTAGAGTAGAGTGAAGAGTCATTGGGGATCATTCTTCTTGTGAAAGCAGAAATAATGGACACTTGGCAAACAGTTTAAATTTGCTTTTGTTCTTGCCACTGAAATTTTCTTTGATAGCAAGTTTTTAAAAAGTGGATGCAGTTGTGTTTCTTCATGGTATTTGTCAATGTATCTAGAGGTCTCTGAATAGAATGACCAATATTCAGGTTCCATGACAATAGCAAACTCATATCTTATTTGTAAAGCTTGTCATTCAAAAAACTAAAAAAATAAGTTTGCTTAAATTGAGTTAGTTGTCTTACTGTTTCAAAAAACAAGGAATCAACTTGCTAGATAGAATTTTGAAATATGAAATCCAGAGAGAAAAGTGGTTAATTATATAAGTCTAAACTATCCTAAACTATTATGATATTTTCATAAAATATTATTTGATAGAAATACATTAAACTGTTGGTTATTTTTTAAAATTTAATGATACCTGATTTCTATTAGAGATAGTGAGACTAACACTTTAGAAATTAACATTTTCTTGTTAAGGAAAATCTTTGTAAATTACTTTATGTTAAATTAAAAAATAATTAATAGATCTACTTAAAGATTTTATTGTAAGTCCACAGATAATATTGTTATTATATAATTAAGAAGATACGACTATGTGATGTTAACTTTTAATCTAACAAGATGTCCATGCCATTTATATGACTTTGTTGATCTATTAACTCTAAATTCTACCATTTTAAAGAGCTACAAACCAAAAATTACTTATATAATCCTTAGATAAATAATGTATCTCATGGGGCGCCTGGGTGGCTCAGTTGGCTAAGGGATTGCCTTCGGCTCAGGTCATGATCCCAGAGAGCCGGGATCAAGCCCCACATCGGGCTCCCTGCCCGGCGGGAAGCCTGCTTCTCCCTCTCTCGCTCCCCCTGCTTGTGTTCCCTCTCTGGCTGTGTTTCTCTGTGTCAAATAAAACCTTTAAAAAAAATAATGTATCTCATGTTAGATATCCAAATTTTTTTAAAACATTGACAGATTCTGAATATATCACTGAGGTAGCTGTTGTCACTATAACAGGTTTGGGTATAACACTATTAAATATTATTATATATGTGGGAAGTTGTTATATATACTAAGGCAATGTTTCATTATTAAGTACTAATTGAATGGTGTGCCCATTAATATATTAAATGTATTTTTTAAAATGTATTAAAAAAAACTTTGTTTATGCCAGATCTAATAACAAGCAAATGTCTATAACCAGATGTTTATGCTTTATTTTTTTTCTAAAGGCTATCATATTTTAAATGGAAAAGGAAATGTTTAAATAAAAGTTTGTCTGCAATTATATAATATTATGATGAAAAGAATTAGATAAATGTACAAATAATTATCCTTAGTAGATGATTTATGGCTTTAAATCAGTCCATACAATTTATTTATTAATGTTGTATGAATTTAATATAAAAAGTATTCATTTAACTGTGATAATTTTTAACATATGTAAATATTTTTTATAATATTAACTTAATGACTCTAGTGAAATAAATATGTTTCTGTATTAAGCAGACATTTCTAGTATGAAATGTTCAATGATAGAAAACCTGTTAATATAATTCATCATAATTAGAGTTTAAATAATACCAAAAATACCATACAACCCGAAAAACTGAGTCCCAAAAACATTCCACATAAATTCTTCAATTCTTCATTAATTTTTTTCCAGAACTGAAGTGCATTTATTCAGGATAGAAAACCTATTTTAACAAATAATCCCCAAATATCAGTTGCTTAAGACATAAAGGATTATTTCTTCTTCAATGAGTTCAATGGAATTAGGGTTGAGGGTACAGGAGACCAAGTAAGACGTCTTTCCACAAAGTCATTGGAGGAATCAGTCTTTTATTCAGTAGGTTCTTTCCAGGTCTCACCTGGATTTTTTGCATTCGATAACATTCAGGGAAGGGAATAACATTCAGGAAAGGGAAGAGAGATAACCACCTAGGCTCTAGGCCAAATATAGAAATGTGCTTATGTAAAAAGTAGTTACATAACCCCATCTAATGCAAATGGTTTGAAAATGTAGCCCAGCAGTTCATCAAAGCAAAAAGAATGTGGACACTGAAAAGCAGTTTAGCTACTTTCTATTGCACCAAAAATACAGGATGATTATTTTGATATAGTTAGAAGTACATGAATCATTAGCATATATCTCATATTAGAGACATTCTTAGAAAAGCAAAACAGAAAAGAAGTTTATTATCACAGTTGCTATTCAACTTCTCAAAAAGTTTGGGAAAATTTTAAGGAACTGAGAGGGAAAAATAGCAATAAAATTATCATCATTTATTCATGATGGGATTATTTGGAAATATCAAGGAAAACACCAAGAAACTAATAAAAGTAATTTTAAAATGAAATAAAGTCATCGATTAAAAATACATAGTCACATAGCAATAGTTCTCCTGCAAACTTGGTCCTTTAAAAATCCAACCCAAAAGAGACACAAATAGAAAATCTACTCTTTTAATTTAATGAAAATACATTAAATAAGTGGGAAATATGAGTTATTTATGGATTAAAATTCTCATCTTTGTGATAAGACAACAATCTTTTTGTAAATGTTTTACATGTATAAAACAAAGCCTAAGAACAATGAAAACATGGAGATGGGGTGATGAGAATTTAACAGTATGTGTGTAAAAAGCATCTGGAAACAAATTAAGTAAATGTGAGACAGAACAGTCATGATGACACATTTACTCTGCAAATATGAAACTAGTGGAAACAATAGCCAAACGTGGAAAGAGCATAGATGTCCATTGACAGATGAATGGATAAAGATGTGGTAAATATATACAATAAAATATTATTCAGCCATCAGGATGAATACTTAGCATTTACCTTGATGTGGATGGAACTGGAGGGTATTATGCTGAGTGAAATAAGTCAGTCAGAGAAAGATAATTATCATATGGTTTCACTCATATGTAGAATATAAGAAGCAACACAGAGGATTATAGGGAAGGAGGGAAAGATGAATGGGAAGTCATCAAAGAGGGACAAAAACCATGAGAGACTCTTAATATAGGAGACAAACAGGTTTGCTGGACTGGGGATGGGTAGAAAGGTGGGGTAATAGGATGATGTGCATTAAGGAGGACATGTGATGTGATGAGCACTGAGTGTTATATGCAACTGATGAATTACTGAACAATACATCTGAAACTAAAGATGTACTATATGTTGGCTAATTAAACTTAAACAGAAATAAACAAGTAAATAAAACTAGTGGAAAAAATTACACTGAAATATTTGTGTCACCTTATGGAATAGAATTTCTCAAAATGTTAAAAGAAGTAGAAATCACAAAAAAACAAGTAAGTTATGGCTATTTTTTGTTATTTTGTTCCTATATATGAAATGTACACATATATAATATTGTCATTTAAAAAACTAGAATAACAAAACATTTGGAATTTTATTAAAAATATTCATATCCATAAAGATATTTATACATGTATGTTTTACAAATCAAAAAGAAAATATGAGGACAATTAATATTAGACAGCAGATATTAATGCCTTTTACCTGTTCATACATTTGTCATGGAAGGAAATATTCATTTTTGAGAGATCTAAATGTGATCTATATTTCAACTGATCATTGAAGTTCTTGTGTTCTTTCTATTCTTATATCTGTGGTAGTTTACAGTATCTGTGAGTAGCATTTTAATAGAAAGCATCAAATTTTATCAATAGTGTAATATTATAGTTCTAACTTACAAAATTTTAGAGACTTAGAACACAAGAATTTCTGCTGTTCAATATTTCTAAAAATATTCAAAAGATACCCTCTATATGTCACGTGATTTTTTTCAAAACCTTTAATGTTGGCCATGATTGCAACAGGGTTATTTTAAGTTGCTCAACTCAGCATTTTCATACCCTCTTTCTCTCTCCTTAGAAAACACATGTAATTAGGGTTTTAAATACCACAGGGAAAAAATTATGAAAACTAGAACGGACTAATATATACAGAAATGCATTGTTAATTTTATCTACAAACAGGCCACTCCATCTGTTCAAACATAATGCTCAAAACCAAGGAATATGTTCCAAACCAAAGAGCATGATATTTGACAGATGGAGAGGTCTGTAAGCCTGTCTGGAGCATGGAATACTATAGAGTTTGTAGCAGGGTCCAATTTTCCACACTAAATGAAATCTAATCAAAATTTCTCCCCAATAAACATCAAAATCAGCACCAATTTTACCAATTGCTATGCACCATAGACCAACTCATCTTATCTATTTTCTTTCTCAAAAACGAGAAACCCATATCTACTTTCTGAGTTAATTTTTAATTTTCTTGATTGTTCTCCTACATAAATAAGTACAAGTGCCAAACATATTTCACATAAAATAAATCACTAATGAGTCAGACACCAGATGACTTACTCTTTAGCATAAAAATATGATGTGAGTGTTATTTTTAGAAAAATTAATCATTTAAGGATCCTATTATATTACATAAAATTTGGAAGAGGCTAAGGTAAAACTTTGATCAGTTCCTTCAATTTACAGAAATAAACAACAAAACAAGAAGCACGAGATATTTGTATTCCCTAAAAGCATGTATCTGTTTTCTCCAGAGACTTGTTCTAAAATCCAGCATTCTGATGTGTACTGACGAACATGTGAGATTGCCTCACAACTATTAAAATTCCAGAGCAATTAAAGCAGAAAAAAACTTTGCAGAAAATGTCTATGTCATAGGTATTACTAAGAACTGAGAATGTCATTTCTACTTATATAAAGCAATCATAGGTTTATCAAATAGAGCATGAGAACATACAATGAGAAATGTGTAGATAAAATATACTGATATACAGTTGAACCTTGAACCACATGGAGGTTAAAGGTATCAATCTCTCACACAGCTGAAGATCCATATATAACTTTTGACTCTCCCAAAACTTAAATGCTAGTAGTCCACTGTTGACTGAAGCCTTACCAATAATATAAAGTGTCAATTGACACATATTTTATATGTTAAATGTATTTTATACTGTATTCATAAAATAAAGTAAGCTGGACAAAAGGAAACATTATTAAGAAAATCATAAGGAAAATACATTTATAGTACTATACTATTAAAAAATCCATGTACAAATGGACCTACCCAGTTTAAACCCATGCTTTTTAAGGGTCAACTCTACATAGATTTGTGTCACATCAGATGTTAGTACCTGAAACTGAACATATTTTAATATCTAATCCTAACATTTTAAAATTCAGAGCTATTTACAACTTTGCATCAGAAAACTTGGCATCATTTACACTGTACTTCTGGCTATGCTCAGTTCCAAACTTGAGTAGGTATGATTATACTCTAACACTTTTGGTGGTCCTTGGGGCAGGCAAGAATATTTTGTAACAATCTCAGAAGGCAGACACCTGAGTGGGATCAGTTGGTTAAGCAGTTGTCTTTGGCTCAGGTTGCAATCCTGGAGTTGTGGGATTGAGTCCCTCTTCAGGCTCTCTGCTCCATGGGAAGCCTGCTTCTCCCTCTGACCACTCTCCTCTCATTCCCTCTCTCATTCTCTCTCTCTCTTAAATAAATAAATAGAATCTTAAAAAAAAAAAATCTCAGAAGGCATTCATGTTTAACAAGAATTTCCACCGGGAAACTCTAAAAGGAGCTCAATTCTTTCTTCTTCACTATAATTGCATATGAACTTGAAAGGGAGCAGAATTTGCCACCCCAAAATATACCTCTTTGTCATTAGGATTATCTTTAGCTGGTTATTTTTTTTTTAACTGAAGACACAGGAAAAATTCTGAAGACCAGTAGAAGTTACCCTTCGTCAGAGAAAATCACATTTATAACAGAACTTTCCATTTGTA
Organism: Spilogale gracilis; assembly: GCA_004023965.1. NCBI lineage: Eukaryota > Metazoa > Chordata > Mammalia > Carnivora > Mephitidae > Spilogale > Spilogale gracilis. The sequence continues at coordinate 12,046 of PITA01013342.1, read as the reverse complement.
GGGTCTCTTTCTTTGTACTGGGAAGATGAGGATGGGCAAAAATCTCTAGAAATTTATCAATAGAGAAGACATGGGCTTCAATCTCCACAACCATACCTTTGTTTACTCTTCTTTGCCTGATAACCTCCCATAACTGACTCTCCGATACCCAGCATCTTTCATCTTTAATCTAGAGATGGTATTTAAGGGCCTTTTTAGGGAGTTGCTTAGTTTTCCTGGGTATCTTCCAAGAAGATACTTAGGAAAGATATATATGGAGGTACACATGTTATTAAATTTCCATTTATATTTCTCTTGTTAATCTGTTTTTATTACAAAGGGGTTTCACCAAGAACATAGAAAGGTAGAGAGAAAATTATTTTTGCTTTCCCACAAAACTGTTTGTTCTGAAAATATTTCCTTTCCCTCCATCTGAAAGAAATTGAATATTCAAGCAAGTTGACCATAAATTTAAAGACTGAAGTACTTATTCTTCATTTGTTGATCTTTATAATATTATGCAAAATTCAGATAAAATCAGTATTTCATAGCCATGCTTGAGCTATCTCATCTATTATTTCTCTGGTCATGAAATAAATTATTCTAGATTTTCACCTCAGATATTCCATCACTGAATGGCTGTATTATTATTTTGATAGGTATTTATTTGGCCATGCCATTCCAACATAAAATATATTCCCTCTCAAATTTACATGGTTTTATTAAGTGCTATTTTATGTTATCATGAACTTCCTAATGATGTACTCTCAAATTTACATTCTGAGCTTAATTCTCACTTATATAAATTTTTACTGGAGCTGTTTCTCTCTACACCAACAAAAATTAATTGAGAGGGTATTTTCAGTGCCCAGGTAGCTCTCTTCTTTGAATATCAGTATAAATTCTTTTTCTCATTTTATTTCCTGAATGTTAGTATGTGTTCACATCCTTTATTCTCACATTCTTCTATTTTCCTTATAATTTTTAACCTAGCATATATCTGGCAATTGCTGTGTATATGTGTATGTTGAACTTAACTTTACCCTTCAGTTTGAGAAAATAGAGCAGACTCAGAAAGAGAAAGTAAACTACTCTGCCTAGGAAAAAAGTCTTTTTTCATTCATACCACCAGATTGTCTCTATGCTGATCTCTCCCCAGAATTTCAGACTCATATACACAGGTTTCTACCTAACTCATCTGCTTGCAAGTCTATCAGTCACCTCAAGCTTAAGGTTAGATTTAGGTGGTACGATATAGTTGGTATTTGAGAAAGAAGAGAAAATAGTAACTTCAAGAACGATGAAATTGAGTGGATATTGGTAAGATCAACAGATGCTCTAATAAAAGATAAGGAGAGGTTGAGAACAATTAGCAAGCCATTGAAAATTAAGTGTGAATGCCAGTGTGGTGTCACTGGTAAGGAAAAAAAAAGAAAAAGAGGTCTTCATCTGCTATTTTGGGAGGTGTTGAGAAAACTAAATTGAGAAAGCTCAGCTAAATAATAACATTAATTGCAACCACCATGGCATGTTTTAGTCTTACTACAATAAGTCCTTTCCATATGAAAGAATGAAAGATATACTTTTATAAGGAACAGGCATGTATTATGGGTCTGGGTTTTCTTTTCCCGTCTACAAGGAAGCACTCTAGCACCACCACATGTCTTGCAAAATGTCACAGGATCCAACAAAACATTAAGTGAGATCACGGGATCCCTTTCAGAGAAGGAAAAGTACAAATGTGTGCTCATGCGTTTTAGATTCACTGATTGCATTCCATGTTCCACTAACTAGGAGCTGCTAGCTGGAAAGAAAAATCTTACATGCTGAAGGCATAGCTAGAGCACCAGCTTGAAGATACTTTAAAAGGATAGTATAGATAAGCCACTCTATATTGTATATACAGTATGTATCTCAAATCAAAGATTTTTACAAGGAACTACATCCTCAAGATTCTTGACTATACTTATTATCACTCCCAGTGACCTTCTTGGGGAATTTGTGGTTCTCATCACTATATCTCTGTTCCATAACATTAGAGGCCTTAGTCATCAAAACCAGGGCACTCCTTCCAGCAGGCACAGTAAGAACACTAGTAAGCTACAACTTATGTGCATTGTTGGGACACCTTGTTCTCCTTACATCTGGGGACCAAATGGTTACAAAAATAATAATAAGCACAATCTTGGAAGCAGTAATTGAACCTATCAGAAAGTGCAAGGGCTGCTTCCACAATGGAGGCAAAGAGCAATTTGTTTTGAAGCCAGGTGATCTGCTCCATTTTCTCTTGGCACTTATCCTTTGAGCAGTTGTAAGTATAAACGAACAGACAGAGCATCCCTGGCCTTTACAGGGCATGCGGACTGGGGACTCATATCACTCAAGGATAAGTCTAAATAAGGCTAGCAGAGGGAGAAGGGAATCTAGAACAAATAGTAGAAGAGAGAAATACTAAGTGTCAGTTATGTCCCCAAGACCAAGTGTAGTGGTGGCAACTACAGTACTTCCCAGTAATCGTCTTCTAAGTTTCTCCCAGAAAGAGAGTTCCACCAGAATCCTGGGAAAGTGCAAAAGAACCTCTCCACAAATGTATATAAAACAGCTGAAATTCAAGAGGCACAGGAGCTGCCATTGGTGGACATGAAGCTCTCACACCCAGATCCCCTCTCTACTAAGGAATCGTCTCCGTGGATGGGCATTCTGCCAGCAGAAAGGTTCCTAGGATCACCTCAGCTGCAGAGTGGCCTCACTAAAGGACACATTTATCTTAGAGGAGCTCAAATCCAGTGACTAAGGAAGATGGAGGCTGTAAAAGTCTTGCCATTTTAGCCAAACAGGAAAACTCTAGGCTGTATTTAGCTCTAGAACTTTTTCTGGTCAGCAGCTTTTCCCACTGTGTCATCTTGCTTTTTCACCCTCCATTTTATATTTATTGTTCCCAAGAGCACTCCCCAGTAATGATCTCATACCCTAAACTCTGTTTCACAATATGTTTCTGACATGACCCAATCTGAAACTCTGTATTAATCCTAGCAGTGAGGTAAATTTACTGTTATTTATGTTTCAGGGAGTCAATAATTATATTCTACTCTAACAGAAAAAACAATATAGCTCTCAGGTTTCCTTGTTTCTTTATACATTCTTTTTGCATGCCTAACATTAGAATTGATTTATCACACTTTTGCAGGCTCTGTCTGTTTTGAGGTCTTAGCCTGCTCTGTTTTCAATATTTAACTTGGCTTAGAATTCTGACTGCTTAATTTAGCTTTTCTGGGTTAATATGGTGCTTGTTTCTTTTTGTCAATACCAAACCCAAGACAGACAGATAGAAATAGGATAATAATATCTACTGGGGGGAGGTGGGACAGGGTACCTGGGTTGTTCAGTGGTTCATCTGTCTTCGGCTCAGGTCATGATCCTAGGGTCCTGGGATTGAGCCCCGCATTGGGCTCCCTACTGGGCGGGAGCCTTGCTTCTCCCTCTGTCACTCCCCCTGCTTGTGTTCCCTCTCTGACTGTGTTCTCTCTGTCAAATAAATAAAAAAAAAAACCTTTAAAAAAATAACATCTACAGGGAATGCTCAACTTCAAAAACAATGTAGGAACCTCTGTAATCCAATTGGATGTCCCCCAAATAATTTTGAATAATTTTGACAGTAATTCAAGTTAAAAAAAAAAAGAAATTCTCCAGTAAACATTGAATTTCTACTACAAACATTTTTATGCATCTGAAACTAGGTGTGGATACTTCTTAGTAAGAAGGGAAATATATTGAGATTTTTTTTTGAGATATTTTTAACATTGTAATTTCTGGTTCATTTGAGAATGGGTAAAAACTCAGGCCTCTATCCACCCTCAGTTTATAATTAAGAACCCTGTTTAGATTTGCTGAAAACATAGAGATATAGTTCAACTGTTTTTTGTTTTGTTTTGTTTTGTTTTTTTGCAGTTAGTTCAACTGTTTTATTAAGAATTCAATTTAATGTGTCCTGAATGTACCAATGTTGCTATGGTTACTCTTTTTTTTTTTCTGGATTTTTGAACAGTGTGTCCCTAGTTAGTAATTCAGTATCAACCTCTTCTATTTTGTTTTAAGTATGTTATTTAAGATTTGCTTAACTGAATTATTCTACATAGTAGATTGATTCTAGCCTGAAAGATTTTACCTCATAATTTTATATTTATTTCCAATATATGCTTGAAATCCTTATCAATAATGCCTTCTATAGCCATTATATAACCTTATAAAGGTAAAAAAAATTAAATATCTTGAAACTATACATTATTTTAAATAAGATATTAATAACATTTGAATTATGCAAAAAATAAAAATAAATAATAAATATTTTAAAAAATATTTGAATGCCACCAAATAATTATTAGTCAATATAGAAAGTTATATCTTAAATAGATTACCTATTCTGCACTAATTTATACTGATGTTTTTTGCAATAGAATTGATTCTGTACAAACACATATGTATTTATCAGTCAGGGTTCTCCAGAGAAACAGAACTGATAGAATGAATATATTAGTGTGTGTGTGTGTGTGTGTGTGTGTGTGTATATATATACATATATATATATATATATATAGTATGTATTAAAAAGTACATGAATGCACACATCTTGTTGGTTCTATCTACCTTTTGTATCCATAGAAAAATATGTTCATTTTAAGGAATTGGCTCATGTGATTGTGGAAGCTGACAAATCCAAAATCTGCACAAAATGCAAGCTGGCTGGAGATGTAGAAGAGTTCATACTGATGCATGAGTCTAAACACAGTCAGTCTAAAAAATAAAAATAAATAAATAAAAATAAAAAATAAAGACAATTAGTCTGCTGGTAGAATTTCCTCTTCCTCTAGAAAAAAAAAAAAATCAAAGCCTTCAACTGATTGAATAAGGCCCACCCACATAAGGAGAGTACTCTTTTCTTTACTAATATTGTTCAAAGAATGTGAATCTCGGGGCGCCTGGGTGGCTCAGTTGGTTAAACAACTGCCTTCGGCTCAGGTCATGATCCTGGAGACCCGGGATTGAGTCCCACATCAGGCTCCCTGCTCGGCAGGAAGCTTGCTTCTCCCTCTCTCACTCCCCCTGCTTGTGTTCCCCCTCTAGCTGTGTTTCTCGCTGTCAAAATAAATAAAATCTTTAAAAAAAAAAAAAAAAGAATGTGAATCTCATCTAAAGAAAATAACCTAATGGCTACATCTAGATAAGTTTGATCAAATATCTGGGTCATATGACCTAACTAAATTGACACATAAAATTAATCACAATACATACACATATATATACTGTGTACATATTTTTTCTAGACTTACATTTTAAATCAGATAAGACATAGAATTTTACTTATAAAATGTCAATTTCAATAGCACAGGGCATATTATTCATACTAATTTTATAAATGTAAAGGAAAATTAATTTGACATTTTTCATATGCTACACATATTTCAACCTAGTATAAATACATTTGTAGTTATAATCTGATATTCCTATTTATAGTTGTATTGATATAGTAAGCTAGAACTAAAAGAATCTAAATTCCAGGCTTATTAATATACAATATCTATTAGTATCAGTTACATTGTTTGGAACAAGACTGGTCACTCACAATACTATAAACAGCAATAAATATTAAAATTACTTATGGTTATGAAAATATATACTTTCAAGAGGTCTTATTCATAGATTTTGATTTTGTGAGTTTGAAGTAGAACCCTAAATCTTGATTAATAAGATTATATTATTGTGCATTGCTGGATAAGAATCACTGAAACAGAGCATGCTGTAGAAGGAAAATAAGAACTTGCCTTTAGAATTAATAATAATTTGGAAATAAAACACTCAGGGCTCATTTGGCAAGCTAATAAATCAGAATTTAAAATGACATGGATCCTAAACACTACTGCTAATGTAAGATAGATAGGGCCTCAGGCAATGAAAAGTTATCCAGCCAACCAAATAGGAAGTATACCTAGAAAATATGGTCAACTAGGCAAAAAATTGGTAAATAAAACATAATTTCAACCAAATTAACAGTTGGTATTTATGAATGTATCAGAGAAGCATATTTTGTAGGCATATCATTGGTTAAGAAAATGATTTCAAAAGAAAACATGAGTCTTGAGGGAAGGGCTTCTGAATTTGAGAAATCAGGTAGAGATGGAGTAAAATTTGGGACAGATGAGGGGCAGTTTGCTTAGCTGAGTACTTACCTGGAAGATAAAAGGGCTTATATACCAATATTTTTTTCTGCCTCTAGTGTCCCGTGCTCTCTTTCTTTGTTGATATTGTTATTTGGTTGTTGGTTTGTTGAGGTATAATTTACATAAAATAAAATTCACCTTTTTAGGAGTACTGCACTATGAATTTTGACAAATTGAAAGTGAGTCTCACCATCATCATGATTAAGACAGAATAGTTTCATCACCCCTAAAAATTCCCAACTTTGTAGCCATTTCCTTATACCACCCACAGCCTTGGGAAACTGTTGGCCTGATATCTGTCCCATATTTTCTTTTTTTTTTTTTTAAGATTTTATTTATTTGACAGAGAGAAACACAGCCAGAGAGGGAACACAAGCAGGGGGAGTGAGAGAGGGAGAAGCAGGCTTCCTGCCGAGCAGGGAGCCCGATGTGGGACTCGATCCCGGGTCTCCAGGATCATGACCTGAGCCAAAGGCAGTGGCTTAACCAACTGAGCCACCCAGGCGTCCCATGTCCCATATTTTCTATAAATATTGTTTCAGTGTCATTTTTTTTTGTTTCAGTGTCATTTAAATAGAATCCTTCAGTACATGGTCTTTCCAAATGAGTTGCTTCACTCATTATGTTTTTGAGATTCACTCTTTTTTTTTTTTTTTTGAAGATTTTATTTATTTGACATAGAGATAGAAAGCAAGCATAAGCAGGGGGAGCAGCAGGCAGAGGGAGAGAGAGAAGAAGACTCCTCACTAAGCAAGAAACCTAATGTGGGCTCCATCCCCAGACCCTGGGATCATGACCTGAGCTGAAGGCTGATGATTAGCCAAATGAGCACCCAGCTGCTCCTCTGAGATTCATTCTTACCGTGGCATGCATTTCTAGTTCATCCTGTCATTGAGTTACATGCCATTATACGTATAAATGAAAAATTTTAAACCATCCACCAGTTGATGAACATTTTGATTGTTTCTAGCTTTTGGTGATTAGGAATAAATCTTCCAATAAATATTCACATACAGATATTGTTTAAACATGTCTTTATTTTCTTTGGTAAATGTCGAAGAGCAGGAGTGTTAGGCCACATGGCAAAGCTCTTACCTTAATATGAAATTGCCTTACTCTTTTCTAAAATGGATGTATCATTGAATATACAATATATGGAATTTCCAGTTGTTTCACATTCCTGCTAACATTCAGTATTATTGAGTCTTTTATTTTAAATAGGCCAATAAGTATATAGCTATATCTTATTTTGATTTTAATTTACATTTACCAGTTTGTGGCATTTCTTTTCATTGCCTGCATAGTATATGTCTGAAAGAGTAGAAAATTTTGGTTTTAATGGAGTATAATTTATCAATATTTTAATTTCTTATTGTTGTGCCTTATATAATAAACTTCTGCATAACCCAAAGTCACATTTCTTTTCTTTTCTTTTTTTTTAAAGATTTTATTTATTTATTTGACAGAGAGAAATACAGCTAGAGAGGGAACCCAAGCAAGAGGGAATGAGAGAGGGAGAAGCAGACTTCCTGCAGAGCAGGGAGCCCAAGGCAGGGCTCCATCCCCGGACTCCGGGATCATGACCTGAGCAGAAGGCAGACACTTAACGACTGAGCCACCCAGGCGCCCCTCACGTTTATTTTCTTATGCTTTTTTTCTAGAAATTTTATAATTGTGGCTATGATCAATTTTGAGCTCCTTTTGTATGTGATACAATTAAGGGTAGAGATGTACTTTTTTTTTTTTTTTTTTTTTTTTTGCATATCTAGTTGGTCCTATCTGGTTTCAGTTACTAAAAAGATTATTCCTTTTATTTTGGTTTGGTTTTGAGTATAGTTGACACACAATGTTACATTAACTTCAAGTGTACAACATAGTATTTCAACATCTCTATACATTATGCTACACTCACCACATATGTAGCTACCATCTGTCATACAACGCTATTACAACATCATTAACTATTTTCCCTATGGTGTGCCTTTTATTCCCATGTCTTATTCATTTCATAACTGAAAGCCTGTATCTCCACTCCCTTACACCCACTCTGCTCATCTTCCCCACCCTTCTACAACCATATGTTTGTTCTCTGTATTTATAGGTCTGAATCAGCATTTTGTGTGTTTGTTTATTCATTTGTTCTGTTTTATAGATCCCACACATAAGTGAAATCATATGTGGAATTTGTCTTTCTCAAGACTACCTATTTTTTTTAAAGATTTTTATTTATTTATTTGACAGAGAGACACACAGCTAGAGAGGGAACACAAGCAGGGGGAATGAGAGAGGGAAAAGCAGGCTTCCCGCTAAGCAGGGAGCTGGATGGGGGGCTCAATCCCAGGACTCTGGGATCATGACTTTAGCCGAAGGCAGTCACTTAACCAACTGAGCCACCTAGGTGCCCGCAGCTTTTTAATTTCTACATGAAAAGTTTGCTGGAGTTTGGTTGCAATTACCTTGTATCTATAGATCATTTGGAGGAGAATTGATATTTTGCCTATTTTAAGTATTCAACCATAAACATTTATCTCTCTATAAATTTTGGTCTTACTTGACTTCTCTCAATGATATTTTGTGGTTTTCAATATAAAAATCTTCAACATATTTTGGTAGAATAATCAATAAATATTTCAAGTTACTTGGTGTTATCTTAAGTAGTTCTATTTATAATTCCAATATCTAGTTGTTGATTGCCATTACATAGAAATGCAATTGATTTTTATTTATTGATCTTGCATCCTGTAATAGCACTAAACATACTTATTAGGTCTGGTGGCTCATTTTAGATCTGAGATTTTCGACTTAGGCAATGAAGCCATCTGCAAATAGAGACATTTTATTTCTTCCTTTCCAAAATGAAGGACTTTCATTTAACTTTTTTTCCCCTGATTTTACTGGCAAGAATCTCTAGTCAGTACGACTTTAAAAAGTAATGGTAAAAGTAGATGACATCTTAGACTTGTTTCTGATCTTAGGGTGACATATTCAATCCTTGAGCATTTAATATCATATTAACTGTAAGTTTTTATGAGACACTCATTATCAAGTTGAGGAAGTTATCCTTTTATTAGTTTATGCAGATATTTTTATGACAAATGGATCCTGAACTTTGCCAAATGCATCATTGCATCTATCAGCAGGAATCTATATTGTTTTATTATTATAGCCATTTTAGGCTATATTAATTACCTTAGGTATATTATATTACACTAATTATGGGGAGTTAACAAATCTCCTAACATAATTCTGCTCTGATAAGATTTTTTTTGAGAGACAGAGAGAGAGAGAACAAGAGAGAGACAGAATGATAATGATGATGGCAGTGCTTTTCTCTATATCCATGAGGTCTGTAGTTTTATTTTCTTGCAAAGTTTGTTTCTGGTTTGGGTATCTGCATAATGAAGGACTCTTAAAATAAGTTGGAAGTGTTTGTGGAATTCATATTATTTACTCTGTTTGGTAGATTTCTATAGGGAGGCCATCGGGGCTTGGGGCTTATATTTCTTGGAAAATTTTAAACTAAGAATTCAGTATCTTTAATAGCTACAGTACTACTTAGAGTATCTATTTCTTTTTAGATGGCTTTAATAGTTTTTCTCTTTCAAAGAATGTATCCATTTCATGTAACACATCAAACTGACTGGCATAAAATTGTTCATAATGTTCCCTTATAATTATGTTAATGTCTATAACATCTGTTGTCATTCCCCCTTCTTTCATTCTTGTATTAGTAAATTTTGTCTTCTTTTTTCCCTTGTCAATGGCACTAGAAGTTCATACATCTAAATTTAACTTTTTCCAAGATCAGGCTTTTGGTTTTATAGGTTTTCTCTGTTGTTTTTCTGCTTACAATTTTATTTATTCCTGCTTATATCTGATCCTGTTATTCTCTTTATTTATCTTAAACTCAGTTTAGTTTGTATTCATATTTTGAGTTTAATAGGGTGTGATTTTGTGTGTGCAGCAAATGTTCCACATAATTTTGCTTTTGTTTGTTTATTTTTGTTTCTCCAAGTTTTTATTTAAGTTTTAGTTAGTTGATATAGAGTGTAATGCTAGTTTCAGGAGAATTTAGTGATTCATCATTTAACATACAATACCTAGTGTTCATCACAAGTTTCCTCTCTAGTACCCATCACCTGTTTAACCTATCCCCTTGTTCACCTCCTTCCTAGTAACCCTCAGTTTCTCTATAATTAAGAGTCTGTTTCTTCGTTTTCCTCTTTTTACCCACCTTTTTCACTTGTTTTGTTTCTTAAAATCCACAAATGAATGAAAATATATGGTATTTGTCTTTCTCTGGCTGACTTATTTCATTTAGCATAATATACTATACCTCCATCCATGTCATTGCAAGTGGCAAGATTTCATTTTTGATGGCTGAGTAATATTTCATGGTGTGTGTGTGTGTGTGTGTGTGTGTGTGTGTGTGTGTGTACACACTCACACTACCTATTCTTCGTTCATAAGTAGATGAACACTTGGGCCCTTTTGATAATTTGGCTATTGTTGATAATGCTCCTATAAACGTTGGGGTGCATATATTAAAGGGAGTGATTTTTTTTATTGCTTAGTATTAGAAATTAAGCAGAATTTCAAGTGTCAAAGCTTGGATATAGCTTCCAACAGAAATAGATGAATCCTTTTCATGCTAATTACAGGGGTTAGTTTGTTTTTTTTTTCCTAAATTTTTCCAGACCAATTACTCCAAACTCTACAGAATGTAGGTCTGTCTAGAGCTTCACAAGGGAGATGAAGTAAAATCCACCTGTGTATAGGGAACAGAGCATAATACATGGCATTTTATACACATAAACAAGCACTGATTTAGTCACAATAATTTTCTTCAAAGTAACTTGAGTAAAGGCATTTTATGTTGTCAAACTGTGTTATATTCTGTATATAAAATCAAAATATTTCCTTTCCAGAAGTAGAGGTAATTATGTCTTACTCCAGGAAGGAAAAATAGGACTTAAAGAACCTTAGTCAATAAAAAATCCTAAAAAACTCAAATGGCTTGAAAACCCAAGCCTTCATAAATGCAGTTCTGCTTAATTCATGCACGTGTGCCTTCCTTACTTGAGAAATTACTGGACTGAACTTAATAAATACTATACTGTCAGGTACTCAGAGATGGCATCTGAGCCATATATACTTTGAACCTAAAGACATATATATATTTTTTCAATAAGTCGATAGAAACATTGTTTTACTCTGAGGCAAAATAGGTGTTTATGTGAAATTAATTGGCTCACATGGGACAGAACTGATGATTTTTCCATGACTTATATCAAGGAAGCCAGAAGCCAATCTGCATGCATCATATTTCCAAAAATATATGAAATGCAGACTAAAAGAGTGTCTCACTTTGCAATTGTTAATTGAGAAGAACATGCAAAAGAACACCTATAAATTCTTTCTTGAGAAGGAATTTTACATGCAGTGGATTTTTAACTTGTCATTGCTACCCATTCTGAAACAAGATTCAAGTATATAAAGAAATATTTTTAAAAAGATCATGTTTAGAAATTCATGTAAGAAATACTGATATAATTGAAATAGACCTTTAGGGATAGTTAAAAGAAGAAAATAATTTATTCATTTTTATTGAGACTAAAAACAAGTTATAATAACATATCATTTACCTTCTAAAATTTATATGTATCAGTACTCTTTCTGAAAACCACTGCAACCAATTTATTAAGATTTTGTCTTTAAAGATAAAATAAAAATGATGTCTTCACTCTGGAGACATTAAATAATGGAAGCTTGGAAATTGGAACAGACAATTGTTCTGTCTTGAAAATACATATTATATTAATTCCAAGCACTACATTTTTCTCACTATGATA
>PITA01013341.1:0-57620 GCA_004023965.1 Spilogale gracilis | reverse complement strand
GACCCCCAAGACCAGTACTTATATAATATAGAAGTAAAGACAGTTACACAGGCACACTGACAAACTAGAGTGGGAAGGTGAGCACAGACATTCCTTGTGGGCAAGGAATGCGTTTCAGATGCTGCAGAGTTTATCTTGCTGTTATTGTTGGAGGAGCCCACTTTCAAATGATATAGGGGGATTGGAACTGGTTGTATATAGGGGTAGTATTGAATAGGGATGTGGGATTGACTTGGAGCTTGTATCTACACGTACACGTAAAAGAGACAATAAAGGAAAGAGGAGAGAAGAAAGGGGGAAACAGAGAGAGCTAACAGGGAAACAAGAGGGAACAACAAAAGCAGAAAATACAGGGGTGTGTTTGAATTTCAGGGTAAAAAGAGAAAGAAAAAAAAGAAAAAAATAGAAAAAAGAAAAAAAATTAAATAGAATAAAAAATATATATATATATAAAAAGTAAAAAATGTTATGGGGTGTTGTATTGGGTATCCCGTTGTGATAAGAAGGGGGATAAAAATTGAAAGAAGAAAAACTGTGAGAATGTAATTTTAAGCTTAAAGTGTAAGCTTTAAAAGTAAAACTAGAAAAAAGTTTAAAAAAGTAAGTGAGGTGGAAAATTTTATCAATGAGTTGTAGAGTTTTTGTACTTGTAGTCAGTGCCAGGAGTTTAATAAATTGCCTTTCCCCCAATTTGGGGTTTTGCATTGGTATGTTGTCCTCCTGAGCTTCTGGCGTGCTTTCTGGGGGCGGGGCGTGTCATTCCCCTTCAGTCCTTCTACCTAGGCTGAGTCTCTCGGCCCCCCTGCTAGAGGCCTGTCTCAATGGCAACCAGACTATCAGGCTGCAATTCTCCGGTAGCGGAGCGTTGTTCTTTTGCGTCTTTTTTCAGCAGTTGAGGAAGTCAAGTCGGAGCAGGATGTCTGTGCCCAGACCTCCCTCCCAGAGGGAGCCTCTACACAGGGAAGGGCTCTTTCCAGCCTCCCAGTTGGCAGTCTGTCACAGCCGGGCTGGTGCAGATGTTGTATTGATTTCTGCCCCCGTCCCTGCTTGTCGATTCACTCCCGCACCTCTAAGCCACAACTCCTTTTGGATCGCGCGACTCTGTCTGCCCCCAGGGAACTGGGGCCTCTCCGGTCCCAAGAAAGTCTGTAAAACACGTTTTCCCCTGGGGGTGTCTACACGCGGCCCACGGTGTGGAGAGAAACGGGAGAGAAGGGCAGGATAGAATCCACTCCCACTGCTTTCTTGGCAGTTGTGGCGGCTCAGGCGGAGGCAGGCCTGGGCAGCTGCGCGCACGCCGGGGCCGGCGCTGGCGGGGGGTGGGGGGAGGGAGGCCGGGCAGCGGGAAAAGAAAGAAAATAAAAGATTTTTAAAAGTCTCCTTGCCTTGCCCCGGGCTCAGCTGTGCCCAGCTTCTTTCTAGCCCCGACTCAGGCCGTAATCTGCTGTTATTCCTCACTCACAGAGCTCTTTCGTTTTGGGGTATTTGTTTTCAATGGTTCAGCTCTGCGGGCTTCCTCCCCCACTCCCCTGTCTCTGGGGGCAAGCTTCCAGACCCTCCAATTTGTTTCTACCTTTTTGCCGATGTTCTTTGTCTCTCGTGGCGGTCCAGAAGTGGGAAATATCACATTTCAGGCTGGTTTCATGGGTTTTCACGGTGGTCTTGTAGTGGTTTTTTTGCTGGAATTCAGCTCTCTTCAGGGAACTCCCTGAAATGCGGTCACCTGGTCTTCCGCCATCTTGACCCCCTCTACAGGAAGACATTTTAAAAATCCTGAACTTTAAACACTTAAAGTCAAAACTGATGGAACTGAAAGGAAAAATACACAAATCTGCAATTACACTTAGAAACTTCAACATTCCAGTATTAATAATTGAAGAACATATAAACAACAAAACAGTAAGAATAGTAATATTGAACAGCACTATTAACCAATTGGGTCTAATTAACTTTTATGTACTGTCCAACCCAACAAAAGTAGACTAAATATTTTTCTCAAATACACAAAGGATAGTCATCAAAATAGATCATATCCAGCTTTATCTTGATGCCAAAACCAAAGACAGTACCAGAAAATAAAATTAGAGACTAATATCCTTCATGAATATAGACAGCAAAAATCAATGTGTTAACATACCAAACCCATAAATAGTAACAAAGACTAATACACCATAACCAAGGGAATTTTGTCCTGGGAATCCAAACCTCATTCAATATTTGAAAATCAACAAATATAATCCACCATATTAACAGACAGTAGAAGAAAATCATATGATTATATCAATTGAAGCAGAAAGAGCAGTTGACAAAATTCAACATCTCTTTATAATAAAAAATAGACAGTAAACTAGGAATAGAGGTGAAATTCCCTTAACCCGATAAAAGGCATCTACAAAATACCTATAGACAATAATATGCTTCATGGTGAAATGATTAGTGGATTCTCCACGAGATAGAGAATAAGGCACAACTGCTCATGCTTGTCACTCAGTTCAACATCATACCTGAAATCCTAGCCAATACAATAAGGCAAGACAACAAATTGGAAAAAAAAATAATCTTTCTTAATTATAGATGACATGGTTGTATATGTAAAAACCTATGGAATCAATAAAAAAAGTACTAAGAATGAATGGCTCAGTAAGCGTCTGCCTTCGGGTCAGGTCATGATCCCCGAGTACCAGGATCAAGCCCCACATCGGGCTCCCTGCTCTGTGGGAAGCCTGTTCTCTCTCTCTCATTCCCCCTGCTTGTGTTCCCTCTCTAGCTGTGTTTTTCTCTGTCAAATAAATAAAATCTTAAAAAAAATATTATGTGATTTTAGCAAGGCTGTAGGTTACAAATTCAACACAAAAAAAGCGATCATATTTGTTTATACTAGCAATGAACAGTTGGAAACTCAAATTTTTAAAAAATAACATTTATAATAATTCCAAAAAATGAAATATTTAGGAATAAACTTAACAACTTCAAAACACTGATTAAAGAAATCAAAGAAAACCTAAATAAATTAAGAGGAATGCCCTGTTCATGGATTGGAAGACTCAATATAGTAAATGTGTCACTTTTCCTCAAATCAATTTGATTTAACACAGTACCAGTAAAAATCCAAGTAGGAAATTGTGTAGATATAGAGAAACTGGTTCTAGATCTCTATAAAAAGTCAAAGAAATTTGGATAGCTAAAACAATTTTTAAAAAGAAGAACAAAATTGTAAGACTTACACTACCCAATTTGCTATAATGTTATATTAATTAATAAAGTCATACATAAATTTGTACATTAATTAATTACTTAATTAGTTAGTTAATGCTTTTGTTAAAAGGATGGGCTACAGACCAATGAAGTAGAATATAGCACCCAGAAATAGGCCCACACATTTAAAGTTTATTGATGCAAAGTTAATCCAATTGAGAAAAAATAGTCTCTTCAACAAATCCTCTCTGAACAATTGGATATTCGTATGTTAAAAACAAAAGAAGAAGAACAAAGAAGACCCTTGACCTGAACTATGCAACTTATGTTAAAACTAACTCCAGGTGGTTCAGAGATATAAATGTAACACATAAAACTATCAAAGTTTTATAAGAAAACATAGTAGAAAATCATCATGACCTGGAATTAGGCAAAGTATTCATAGAATCAACACCAAAAGCATGACCTATAAGAGAAGACAAATTGATAAATTGGAAGTAATCCAAATTAAAAGTTTCGCCCACAGAAGACACTGTTAAAAGAATGAAAAGACAAAGTAAAACCTGGAAGAAAATGCTTGCAAATCTTATATGCCGTAAAGTATATTTGTACAGAATACAGAAGGAACTCTCAAGACCCCAAAATGAGAAAAGAAACAATTAAAATAATGACTGTGATGGAATTACTCTGTATTCTGCTTGTGGAAATGGTTACATGAATTCATACATGTGTTAAAATTCACAGAAGTGCACACCAAAAAAGAGTCAGTCTTACTGTTTGTTCATTTAAAAATAAAATAAAAGAAGTACTTTAAAAAATAATCATTGTGATTCTAGAAAAACAAAATCACTCCTAGAGAAAGTAAATGGTGAGAGACAGAAGGCAAATCATTTGGTGGTTCAAAATGTTTGTACTATGGGGATGCCTGGATTGCTCAGTTGGTTAAGCATCTGCCTTCAGCTCAGGTCATGATTCCATTGTCCTGGCATCAAGTTGCACACTGGGTTCCTTGCTCAGTGGGGAGCCTGCTTCTCCCTCCGCCTGCTGCTCCCCCTGCTTATGCTCTCTCTGACAGATATATAAATAAAATCTTTTAAAAATCTTTATGCTATGGATACTAAAGAGAAGTTATAAGTCACATGCAATGACTTAATTGTTATATCTAAGACCCCATCAGACAGAAGAAAGAATGGAATCAAAATGTAGAATATTATGCTTGTTAATCTTGAGGTTAACATTAGTTGGAAGACTCTAGGTTTTAAAAATAAATTGGCCAAAATATATACCATTGTGATTTAACACAGAAGCTCTCAAACTATAGATTTTACCAGGAGCACTGTGATTTAAAATGGTTTAGAGAACAAAGGAGAGGTTCAGAAGAAAGGCATCCAGATGGTAATTAGAAAACAAGAAAGGTGGAAAGGCACTTTCTGTAATATATTCATATCAAAGATTTTGAGGGGTGTGTGTGTATGAGTGTGTGTCTGTGTACTTGCTTTTTCTCCTTTACCAGATCTAAGTTTGAGTACTGTGAGCCAAGATGGAAGAGCCTTCGAGATGGCAATCTTATTAAGAGTATGAGGTAGAGTGGAGTGCTCCTAATAGGGCATGTGTGCAGAAGGTACTTTAAAATGTTAGACACAGTGCTTTTCCTTAGATTGTGTGCTTATTTGGGATAGGTGATGATAAATAATAGAGATTGTGGTGGATCTAACCACACCCTAACTAGACACTGACACTGTCAATAATAAGAAATATATTGTGCGCTTGTAACCCCTGAAACCCTGACATACTGACCAGTACTTAGTAAGTGCTTAGCAAACATGGTTTAATTGAAATTGAGTGGAATCTTTCCTCCAAGTTGTCTCCTAAATTCTCAGAAAAAAGGTCATTTGAGATAGGGTGCAAAAAATGTTAAGGGGTCAAAGAATAATTTTATCCCTTGTACTAAATGCTTAAAGTAACTCTGCCTCTCAATTAAAAAAATATTGTTTAAGGTGAATATAGAAAGTTGAACTTTCCATGGCCTTAAAAAAATTCCAACTGTAAAGCTGCACAATATCTTAAGAATTTAAAATATTCTGGGCTGAGGGGTGCCTGGGTGGCTCAGTTGGTTAGATGTCCAACTCTTGATCTCAGCTCAGGACTTGATCTCAGGGTCATGAGTTGAAGCCACCCAGCGTGGAGCCTACTTAAAATATACAGATAAATAAAATATTCTGGGCCAATATTTACTGTTCAAACTCCTTATAGAGAAAAGCTTATTAGATCAGTAAAGATTTTATTTTGAAGGTGAATGTAATTGGTTCACTAGAAGTCACACAAATGTTAGTCATTTAAAATACCAACAAGCTGGGGCGCCTGGGTGGCTCAGTTGGTTGGGCGACTGCCTTCGGCTCAGGTCATGATCCCAGAGACCCGGGATCAAGTCCCATATCAAGCTCTCTGCTCCGCGGGAAGCCTGCTTCTCCCTCTCTCTCTCCCCCTGCTTGTGTTTCCTCTCTGGCTGTGTTTCTCTCTATTAAATAAATTTTTAAAAAAATCTTTAAAATCCCAACAAGTTAAAAATTTTGAAATATGAACACAATTTTTAATCAAGGCATCTAATAAGGTATTTAAGTGAAGAAAAAAATGACCTTTGGATCCGACTCACTTTGCCTGGATGATTAATTTTCTTTCTTTCTTTTTTCTTTCTTTCTTTTTTTTTTTTTTTGCTTTACACACCCTGCCATAAACTTTTTTATTTACACTTTATTGTAACTGACTTCATGTCATTTGCTCTTGCTTAATAATAATCGGTTAACAGCAAGGGCAGGTGTTCTCAAGGATGTGGCCCTTCCATAGAAAGATTCTAAACAGTCTTTAAAAAATCATCATAAAAAGCATTAAGATAAAACTCTCATTCTAGTGTCTGGCAGAGAAAAAATACATGTCCATGCAAGAAAGAGTCAGGGATGGAGACCTTGAAAGGTAAAAATTAGTAGTAACCTACCCATTCTAAATGTATTTGTTGCCCTTTGTCTTAATAGTTGGTTTGATCGATCACTAGTGATTGATCAACCTAGTGATGGCTTCCGCTAGTGCCCTATTTTTTACATAGCTTTTGTTCTACTTTTTTGTGTTATGTTTAGAGGTAAAAATTATAAATAAACTTTTGCTTGAATTTTTGTAGGGTTTGAGTCTGAGTGCTGATTTTTGGAGACCATCACAATAAGTCACTTTCTTACACTCTTCACCAATGAGCAAAATTCTTTCTGTACCCCTACTCAGTTTAGAAATACATTCTATCTCCTTTCATTATCCCACATCATACACTTGACTACCAAGTTCCCTCTAAACTGTATTCCACGTCCATTCTTTTAGAATTTCCTAGTCCCATCTCCTGGTCATATCAGCTTCTTCAGCGTGGTCTGAGAATCTCCTCAAAAGCTTCCCCATTGTTCTTTTGGTCCTTTCTCTCACCAAGTTACCACCATTAAGAATAATTTTAGGGGTGCCTGAGTGGCTCAGTTGGTTAAGCAACTGCCTTCAGCTCAGGTCATGATCCTGGAGACCTGGGATCAAGCCCCACATCAGGTTCCCTGCTCGGCAAGAAGCCTGCTTCTCCCTCTCTCACTCCCCCTGCTTGTGTTCCCTCTCTAGCTGTGTTTCTGTCAAATAAATAAGTAAAATCTTTTTTTTTAAAAGAATAATTTTTGGATTTATCAAAGAAGATGCTGAGGCATGGCTAAAAATTAATGTATAATCTGAGAAAGCCCATCTAGCCATTAGAATATTGGCTTGGATTAATTTATTAGTTATTTAGTGTTCTGAAGGGATGACATTCCAGACCAAAAAGGAAAGGTTTAAATCAATCTATTTCTGGAGCACCAGTAAGGGTCAGGATAAAAAGGAGAAACAGCATGGAGTGAGAGAAAAGTAAAGACAGGTTGAGAGAGACAGAGAGAGAGAGAAACAGAGACGGAGAGACTTATTTGGTAATGATCATGGTCCTTGAAGGCATAGGCACCACTGCAGAAGTAACAGAAACAACTATCAAAAGAAAGGCAGGTTCTGTTGGACACAAAACAGAGGCCAGGTTGTCTTCTTTCAGAGATTTTTGGTGTGAGAAGGCCCCTCTCTGACATCCCAACCCTAATAGTCTCAGGGCTATTCAACTTGTTATTTGTTTTTAAATAAACTACTTTGGTGTTAGGTATTTCCCTATTTAAATTCAAATACCCTGAGAAGTTTGCTTTGAAGCCAAAATACTATACTAACCCTAATTCCACTTGTTTAGAACTAATTTAAAGAAGTTCCATTTATAATAGCCAAATCCCTTAAAATGTTTTTGTATGCAAGAAACTGAAAGTCTCCTTGAAAATAAGTAAGAAATTCAGGGAACTTACTGGCTCACTTAACAGATAAGCTCTAGGATCATCTGTGAGAGTGTGAGCATGGTTGATTGAAATGTTCACATTATCATCTTCCTCTGCCCTCCACAACTTTCTCAGCTCTGTCCATCAACATGGGTTGACTGTGCTCTCAGCTGGGCTTCACTGAAGCCAACGATACAGCTGTCAGTAGCTGACCATGCTACACGCTTCCTCATACAGGTCCTGAGTGAAAAAGCTTGTTTTTCCCCAATAATAAAACAGAAGTCTTAAACTATACTTTGTCCGGGGTAAACTAGGACATATACACTTACCCTCGAACCAATCATTGTACCAAGAGAAATGATATTACCTTGAATGACTTAAATCTCAGAGCCCATCCCTGCTACCATGAGAAGAGGTTGAATATAGGTGAGACAACCACAGTGTTCAGTGTGTGGACCTGATGACAGACTTTAATAGAGGGAGAAGTGCAGAGCTGCGACATGAAGAGGTAAGTCCTGTTTTACTGGGTATTTCCTAAAGACAGTAGGCCTCTTGGCAGGGTAGGTGATGCCATAAAAGAAGAAAAGGAAAAGAGGTCTGCAAACAGCATATTGTACTATGGGACTTTTCCTTTTCCAGCTATAAATTCCTGTCCAGGACACAATTTGCCACATTCTCAACATAATGACCAGAGTGATTTTGCTGGGTTATTGAAAATCTATGTCATCTACATCTATAGAGAAGTTTCACTTACCAGCCCTGTCCAGACCCCTCTGGTAGATTTTGCTGATCCTCTGCACAGCTGTGGAAGTCACTACCACCACCACCCCTCAACCTCTCTCCAGAAGAGATGTCTCTTTGGTTTTGAGTATGATTCTGCCAGAATTCTGCCTTTCCTTCTAGTCTGAAATAAGCAAATTCCTATATCACATTTAAGTTGGTTAAAAGCAACTAAGTTGCTTGCCATTATTTCTAAAGATTTTCACCCTTATATCCTCAATCTTGAAGACCTATAATCAATCAGTCTGAACAAAGTTGGGTATTGAAACCATTCTGCTTTTAAATACTTCATGTGCCAAAATAAACCTTTAAGATGAAGAAGGCTAACAACTATTTATTTATTTATTTTTAGAGAGAAGGAGCAAGCAAGAATGCAAAGAGGGGGTGGAGGGGTTGAGGGAGAGAGAGAACCTTACACAGGCTCTACACTCAGCATGGAGCCCAATGCAGGGCTCAGTCTCAGGATCCTGAGATCATGACCTGAGCTGAAATCAAAAGTCAATCCCTTAATCAACTGAGCCACCTAGGCACCTAGAGTGCTAACAACTATTTTTAACTAAATAGGGCAAGCTAAAATAGAAGTGTTAATGCCTAGTTTCACATTAAAATCACCTCGGTGCCTTGACCTTTCCTCAAATAACTCCTATTTAATTAGTCTACAGTGAGAACTGGGCACCAACATTTTTAAAAAAATATGATTATTGATATATAATTCACATATTATAAAATTCACTCTTAAATTTATACTTAGACATTTACAGAGTTGGGGTACCTATTTTTTAATGCTCCCCAAGAGTTCTAATATTCATACAGAAGGGGTTGAGAACCACTGAGCTAAAGCAAATTGTTAGGCTGAGACAACGTAATTGAACTATATGTTTAAAAATATTTTAGGGGCGCTTGGGTGACTTAGTCAGTTAAGCGGCTGCCTTCAGCTCAGGTCACGATCCCAAGGTTTTTGGATCAAGCCCTTTATCGGGTTCCTGGCTCAACAAGGAGCCTGATTCTCTTTCTGTTTATTGCTCTGCCTACTTGTGTTCTCTCTGTATCTCTCTGTGAAATAAATAAATAAAATCTTTTAAGAATGCTAAAAATATTCTAAAATTGTGTGTTTCAAAAAATTAAGAGACTTTAGTTTTTAGAGCAGTTTTAGGTTCACAGAAAAATTGTGTGGAGAGTACAGAGCCAAAAGATTTTTTTTTGACTATTATATTTTTCAATTTAATTTAATTAGCATTTTCAGTCTGAGAAAAAAAAAAACAGGAAAGCTTTTAACAAAGTTCCATGTTTTCGTAGAAAAAAACTCTCAAAATGATCATTCTTCTTACAAAGAGTTATTTTGTATTCATTTAAAATATAAGGTACGGACACCAGTGTGGCTCAGTGAGTTAAGTGTCTGACTCTTGATTTCGGCTCAGGTTGTGATCTCAGGGTCGGGAGATTGAGCCCTGCATCGGGGTCCCTGCTGGGCATGGAGTCTGCTTAAGATTCTCATATTATCTCTCTCTCTCTCTCTCTCTCTCTCTCTCTCTCTCTCCCCTTGTCCCTCCCCCTCTAAAATAAATAAATAAATCTTCAAAAAAATAAAATTAAACATTAGGTAAAATCAGAATAAGATTTTCTCTTTTTTTAAAAATTTCTTTTACAACTTATTGATCAACACTTTCCTAGCTCTCTTTTATTGGAGAAATAATGCACTCAAACAAAATTTCTGTGATAAGTAAGTGAAAGTATCCAATATTAATCTAATCCTTATGCATTCTTTTCTACCTTGAATATAAAAATTGAAAAATATTGTATATATATGTATAAATATATATATAGCAACAGTGTTGTCATTCACTTTGAAAGAAATATGGATCATCCTCAACTACAGAAAATACTTATAATCAGGAAAGTTTTGATATGGAATATTTAGCATTAAGAGTTACCTAAACTCTATAAAGTAAGGGGTGATGACACCGGTAGTTTCTGAACTGTATTGAAGCAAATAGAAATTTGTGTAGCTACTTGGTAAATTTAGACTGTATAGTGAACTCATCAGGAATGAATAAGTAGTAACAGAAAAAGCAACATAAGAGGTCGTGAATGGCTTAGATGGTTAAGCATCTGCCTTCAGCTCAGGTCATGATCCCAGGGTCCTGGGATTGAGCCCCACATCAGACTCCCTGCCCAGTGGGGAGTCTGTTTCTCCCTCTCCCTCTATTGCTACCCCTGCTTGTGCTCTCTCTCTCTCTGTCAAAATAAATAAAAAATAAATAAAATCTTTTTTAAAAAGTAACATAGAAAAAAGTGGTTAGGAAAGAGAACTATGGAGTCAGAAAAACCTTGTTGGGTTCCTTCATAAATTATCATTGTGATTTAGGGAAGATTCTCTCTAATCCTAATTTCCCCAACAGAACAGCTGGGGAAAGTTACTATTTCCTAAGGCATTTGAAATGATTAAATAGAAGAGTATATGAGCAGTGCTTAGCTCCTGGTCTGGTGTACAAAACTCAGGAATTACCAGGAAAGCAATGATATTATGGGATAATACCCATTGTTGAATTCTCTTAGAGGTGCTAGAGTAAGGGGTGGAAAATAGAATCCCTAAATATATTTCCATCTGGGGATGGAAAGCCTATGTTCTTGCTTCTTAACTCTTACTTCCAAAATTTGACCATGAGTATACACAGGAAACACACACACACACACACACACACACACACACACACACACATTTGTCTTGGCTTCTTTTTTTCTTATGGTACTTAATGGTTGCCAGCATTTTTCCATTTCCATGTGGACTGCTACTCTTTTTCTCCCTGAGAACTCTACCTGGTTAATTGTACCCAGAAAAGAGCTGAGGGCCCTTGCCCTGATTTACAGATGGAACCATAGACTTAGATTATATCAGGGGGACACTTAGTGATGCAACATTTCAGAGCTACAGACTAAATGGTGGGATTCTTTACCTGGAATACAACATGCAGCCCACTTAGGTCCCTGTGCGTTGCCCAGTGTTGATGGGAACTATCTTTCCCTAGCTTCCCCCACAATAAATGCTTTTCCAGGTTAATGGAACGGGTCAGGGGGACAGTGGAGGTCAAATCATGCCACCCTTGCTTGCTCAGTACCCATTCCTCTACTTTTCCTCCCACCTTATTGGCAATGCTATTTCAATCTTCTTTGCTCATTCCTAATTATCTACCTGATTTCTGAACATCAGAGTGTCCCAGTTCCTCCAATTACATGGCCTTAAGTATGCCTCATATTCTGATACCTCCAGCCTGAGCCCCCTCCCCAAACTCCTGCCTCATCCATAGAACTTTTCACTTGATCTCTTCATTTGGATGACCAATATGCATCTCAAAGTTAACATGTCGAAAACTGACTTCCAGATTGCCCCTGCTTACACAGGCTGTATAAGCAGTCTTCCCTTAGGCAAGATTTCCTATTGTTCAGATTAAAAATCATGTAGTAATCTGTAACTCTTCGTTTTCTTTCACGTTTCACACACAACCCATCCAACAAATCCCATTTGCTCCAATTTTAAAACATATCTGGACTACAACCACTTGCCATCATCTCTTGTCTGAATTGTGGTAATACCGTATCCCTGCCTGTGCCCTTGCCTCCTCTAGTCTATTCTCAACAGAGCAGCAGAGAGATCCTTTTGTCGGATCATGCCACTCCTCTGCTCAAAATCCCCTAATGAGTTTGCTTGTTGTTGTTTGCCCAGAGTAAACCTAAAGTTACTACAATGGATCCAGGCCCTACATACTTTAACTTCCTGTTATTCCCACGATCCAGTCTTGGACCCTCCAAACGTGCCCAGTAATAGAGGGAGTCACATGACTCCTTAGGGTGGGCTGCAGTCCTGTGGCTCTATCTTATTAAAATTGTCACAGGAGTTTGTTTAATCCCTTCTTAGTGTGTGTATGGTGGCAACAAGAGAATTGGTTTCTTAAAGGATTTATTGACAGGAATTACAAACAGCATATTATTGTGTATTATTGTGTTATTATAATTATGAAATTATGAATGTGTTCACTGTGGGTAGTTAAGAATGAAAATGTTTCCAAGATTCCTAGTTCATATTTTGCTTCAGAGTCAGGTCTTCCATTTCTTAGTGTTAATTTTTTCCAGGTGATAGAATGTAAGGGAGTGAAATATAGGTCAGACTATACACTTTAATAGTTTCTCCCTAAGAGTGGGCTTCATCGAACTCTTATCCGCAGTCTTAAGTTAAACCTAGAAATATTAACTGTGAAGAGAGCACGGTTGGAAACAATAGTTCCTACCACTTGTTTCCACCGATATTATGTATGGACAACAGAGGTGGGGTCACTAAGAAACTAGAGGAGCTTAAAATTCAGGCCCCTCACTTGCACAGTATCTTGAGCACTTGGAGTTGCTGGGGGTTATGGAGAGTTCCAGCTGGGAAAGAAGTCCAGGTTTCAGTCAAGAAGAATTTCCAACGGCACCTGGGTGTTTCATTCGGTTAAGCAGCTGCCTTTGGCTCAGGTCATGATCTCAGGGTCCTGGGATAGAGCCCCCAATTGGGCTCACATTACTGTAAGATAAATAATCCTTTAGATTTTAGCAGAGAGCCTGCTTCGCCCTCTCCCTCTGCCGGCTGCTCTGCCTACTTGTGCTATCTCTCTGTCAAAAAAAGTAAATAAAATCTTTTTTAAAAAGTATTTCTATATAAACTTTTCTGATAAATTAACTAAGGACATCTCAGAAGACAATGGGTTAAATCTCCAATCTCCAATAATTCGCTCTGATTTTTCCATCTAACTATTCACCGTCTTAGCTAATTTTGTATTTATGTTTTTAAAGAAGCAACTCCCAAACTCACCAGGTCGTGCAAATTTAAGGCTGCATGAACTCGGGATCTACCCTGATGGATGGTTAATTTTTCCGAATGTTGCTGGTGGTTCACCCAGTCACTAAAGAATAAGAATTGTCTAAGATAATCAGATTTCTTGCTTATGAAATCAAATTAAATGCCAAAATGCCTGCTAAAATCTAAAGGATTATTTATCTTACAATAATGTGAGGATTTTACCATGATTGGGAGAAAGATTAACAGTAAAAAAGTCTTAGCAATTCCATTGCAGCTGGTGTGACACAGTCAAAAGAGCAATTCACTCAATCTTATTGTAAAAATGTGGTGCCACACATGGCAATTGAATGACTTTAGATGAAAAAGTAGTACAGAGACATTTTTAAGACTGTATGATGATTTATCCAAATATTCAAATATTTATGCTCTTGTCATCATGAGAATCAGTTTAGAATCTAGATATTTCAGCAAGGGTCTAACATGGCTTTTAATTACCACTTGGTTAAGCTTTTCTAAACAAAAATTTTTTAGTCACTTGTTAGAAGTAATACTCTACAAAAGGTTTGCACTCATTGATTTCCAGCTTATCTCCTGAAAAAGCTTCCTAGTAGGGACTGTATGTTCCTTTAAAATTATTGCTGGCTATAAAAGTGGGCACACGCATGCCACGGTGTGCGTTCGGCAGCTTTTACAGTGCTCCCTGGGTGTGCTGGGCCTCTGGGGCAGGGAGCCAACAGCGAAGCTGCCATCATTCAACAGTATAAAATGCATACTGTGGTGTGTCATCGCAATTATTCTTTTTTATGGCTTTGAAAGTAGCTCCACCTTCCCTTTAGTTATTTTAAACATTAACCGCCAGCTTCCAGAAGTAGTCAAAATGGTTCAACTCTAAGCTTTCCCTGAACAAGATGTGGTTCATTAGAAATTAACAGCACCTCACTATGCAAACATTTTCATCGATTATGAATCCTAACCTCAAATTATAGGAGAAATTCTAAGAAAAAATTGTGCAGAAGAGCTTCTCAAGAGGATGTATTTTCTGTTTAACTAGCAAAACAAATCTGAGAGGAATATTTTCAAGAGTAAATGAGTTCTAAAAACTTGGGATTATCTTGGGATGTTTTCATATATACATATTAGAGGCTTTTATTCTAAAAACATTTTTGAGATGAATAAAATACATTTCATAAATCATTTGATTCATTTTAAAATGAAACCATTACTTTCCACTAACTTAATATTAATGGTTGAGGGATAATAAAGGCAAATACAAAAAAATGTTAATAAAAGCAATCAGTTGTGTGCTAGAACTTTACAAGTTAACACTCATTCTCAAGTCTTTTTCAAGACAAGTTACGGAAACATGTGGAACAAATTACATTTTTGAATGAGTGGTACACCCAAGGGTTGAAATTACAAAAGAAACATTTAGAGACATTGATGGGAATGAAAGAGTGGTCATAGTGGGTGAATCCTGGTTGAGACAGCTTGGGGGAAAGTTACAGAAATACTACTGTTTCATGTAATTTTGATGGAGAGAAAGGATGTTGTATAAGGATGAGGAATGTATATAACACTCTTCATAGAATTTATCAGGGGAAATATACCTGGGCAAGAAAGAAAAAAATTATACTGTCTTAAAGTTGGGAAGGCTATTTAGAAATCATTTGGTTCAATTTCCTTGTATAAGGCAATTTTCTGGATGGATTTCAATAGTCGCTTTTGAGGGAATCCTTTAAAAAGCCATCCAGACTTCTTTTGAACACATATTATGAAAACAAGCAAACAAAACTCATTATTTGGTGCAGCACCTCTTCTCCCTGTTAAGCAAATGAATACATTGGCCATCATAAAAGCTGAAATTCACTATAATTTGTGCCTATCAATTTTTTTTCAATTCCAGGAAATAATACAAAGTCTACTCCTTTCAAGGGTTTAAAGACACTGGTCAAACATCTCTTCTGTGTCCTTTCTTCCCCAATCTCTTTCCTGCATCAACAAGTCCAAGTTTGCTGAATAATCTCTCATCTGACATTGTTTCTTTACCCTTTACTGTACTCTTTGTATGCATCTTAATTTATCAATGTTCTTCTTAAAGTGGAGCACCCAGAATTAGTCATAATTCTTGCTGGCATAATGGAGTTCTACTTTTGTTGACTTTATTGACCTAAGTAATATGCCATTAAGGTAGTCAGCATTTATAATGGCTTTCTTAAGATCTTAGTTACACTGTTGACTTAAGTTGACCTTTTAGTCAGATAAAATGGTCAGAGCATTTTTAAGAAATATATTGTATGGCTAAATTAGATCTTCTATATTTTATTCATGTGTAATTTTTTTTAAATATCAGTGTAGGATTTTACATTTAGGCCCACTTTATTGCATCCATTGGTTTCAGCCCTTCTTTGCAATCTAAAAGTTTTCATTTAGCCATCACTAAGGTATCCAGACCACCTAGATTTATGTCACTTGCCAATATAATATGCAAGTCTTTTTTTAAAAGATTTTATTTATTTATTTGACAGAGAGAGATCACAAGTGGGCAGAGAGGCAGGCAGAGAGAGAGAGGAAGCAGACTCCCCACTGAGCAGAGAGCCCGATGTGGGCCTCGATCCTAGGACCCTGAGATCATGACCTGAGCTGAAGGCAGAAACTTTAACCCACTGAGCCACCCAGGTGCCCGGAAGTCTTTTATGTAATCAGATATGTGCAGCCATGGAACATGGTCTTTAGGAACAGACATCTGTTTTGCATTCTGGATTTTCTAGTTATTATCTATGACTTTTGCAAAGTCATTCAACCTCTCTGAACCATAAAATGGGAATAATAACGCTTACTTCATGGAATTATAATGAGATGTAAATGAAATACTGTATGTGAAATGCTTAGGACTGTGCTTGGTCCATAATTTAAGTATTTTAAATGTATTTATCTACTGTAGGTGTAGAGCAGAGGTAGAGGCAAGAGTAGCAACAGTGGAAGAAGCAAATGTGTTTATCTGACAAATAGTATTCAGAAACACTTGAAAATGAAAGCAGAGATACTGACTAGTATTGATTGATTGTTGCCATATGCTAAATGTCATGGGCAGCCATTTTATTCTTATGAAATGAGTTACTGAAACGAACTACAGGATTTTGAGTTCAATAACAGGATTGCAACCATATTTGAAGCTGATTACTACTATACCTTTACTTTCTTGAGAAGTGAGGCTGGAGGCCAGACAGACTTTTGACCACAGTGAGAACACCTGATGGAGCTTTGGGAAGGCAGCCAGTAAGGAACATGTGGGTTTTTTTAAAGATGAAAAAATGACCAAAACCGAATATGCATGTAATCAACCCAGATACAATCTGAGGCTAAGGTTAGAATTGTGTTTCTTCCATCTCCTCAAATTTGATAAAATTTAACTACCTAACATCATTGGAGACAAAGTGGAGACTTGAGTTCCCAGTATGATTTTCAAGTTTGCATCTTCTCAGAATGGCTCTGGGCCCTAGATATCACAATTCAGAAAGCTTGGCATTGCCAAAAAGGAAAGAAATTCATCAATGCCAAGTTCTGTCCCAAGGAAGAAGCTTGGGTTTTACCTCTTTCCTTTTAATAATAATAGTAATAGTGAGTATTTATTGAGTGCTATGTATCCTTGTTCTAACAAATTTATGGTATAATCTTACAGAACCCTCACAACAGTTTTCTGAGGAAGTTTCTACCAAATTATTCCATTTCCCAGAAGAGATGACTGAAGTGCTGAAAAGATAAATAATTTGCCGAAGGCCAGACAGATAGTTGGCAAGTGACCACCAGGATTTGAACTTGGACAGCCTCATTGTAGAGTCCCTTCTTTTCCTACTAAAATAAACTACTTCTGGTTCAGGATTTACTATTTTCTTTTTTTTTTCTAAATATTTTATTTATTTATTGAGAGAGAGAGAGAGTGAGTGAGAGCAAGCGTGAGACGGGAGAGGGTCAGAGGGATAAGTAGACTCCTTGAGGAGCTGGGAGCCCGATGTGGGACTCGATCCTGGGACTCCAGGACCATGACCTGAGCTGAAGGCAGTGGCCCAATAAACTGAGCCACCCAGTTTGAGCACCCAGGATTTACTACTTTCTGAAGGTAAGTTATCTATAGTATACCCTTAGATCTTTCTGGGAACAATAAAAGGGGAGAAACTAACAAATAACTTAGTGTTCCCTAAGTTAAGGAAAGTAAAGCTAAAGAAATTGGAACAAGTAACATGTCTGTTCTGTGTGAACACCACTGAGGAAAATAAAACATTGAGGAATATTATGAAGACTTGTTAATGGAACATCCATTGTTTCCTTTCCCCATAATTCTTTCTTCCATTTGGAGTAAAAGGGAAACTTCTACCCCACTACCCTCACCCATCACAAATTCCATGATTACAAGAGGAATTGCCATGATTTTATACCACCCCATCTCTTGACTTCTGTTACTAGTCCACAGGCAAGCACCTGCGTCAAATTGCACTAATGGCAAGAGTTAAGAGCCCTCTCATGGTGATTTGTCTCAGAGATGGGGAGTATGACAAAAGCTGAAAGAATCAAAGTCATGATTCTTCCCCACCTGTTAAAAATAGGGCAGTGAGTCTTGTCTGGAGTTCTTTCTTCTTGCAGAAAGGAGTATCAAAGGACATGAGCTTCAAAGCTGTTGATGGCTATGTCACCCGTATGAGAAGGAAATCAGAGAGTGAAGCCAACATGTTGACAAACATATAGAGAAAAAGGGATAGAGATAGAGAGAGAATCATAATGACATTGAAATATTCATGTCCAGACATTCCTGAGCTTTACACCATTTGCTTACATAAGCCAGTAAATTCCCTTTTTGTCTAATCAGCTTGAGTTCAAGTTCTCTCTCACACTAATGTTGTTGAGGATGTTGTATACTGCATCCCTCCAGACCCCCAATATAGAACTCCACATGAGCATCTTTTTCTAAAATATAGGCTAGACATGTGTTTCTCTTGAAGAAACTGCTATGTTTTCAACTTGTGGACAAACAAGAATCATATGAATTAAGAGGGATCACATTAATAAAAATGGGATGAAGTAGATCACTTTAGGCGACATCATACTATGGTGGAAGAGCATTGACTTGGAGACAGAGACCTGGGTCCCTAAATTCATAGTATACATTTACCAGCTGAATGTTCTCTAACAAATTACTGAATCTCTCTGGACCTCAGTTTTCTCTTCTGTTAAAATAATACTGGCTTGAACTAGGCTACAACAGTATTTTTAAAAAATTAAATGAGATCATTTGTGTAAAAATACTTTGTAAATTGTAGAGTACTATATCTGTTTTAGTTATATTCAGACTTACAGTCAAATTGGAATGTTGTCTTATATGAGAAATGATTTCTTCGAGATTGGAAACCTTTCTCTTCTTCCCCAGAAGTTTACAGTGCTTAAAAATAGTATAATTTTACTCCTCTTTAAAGCACTTAAATTCAATCCTTCCTTACCAGCACCATGAGTTGTAGTTCCATTTTACACTGGAGACAAGCAGGAGATTATGGCAAGAAAAGGACAAGCAAGTTGTTAAAGGCAATAAAGGATAATAAGGCTAATATACAAATGAAACCCTAAAGCTCTAGACTGCTTTGTCTTTACCAGAAGGCCAAAGGACATCACTGTCTTGACAACTCACCCTGCTGTTTCTGAAAATCTCTACTCTGAACCCCCACCCTGAAATGTAAGGACTGAAATAAAGAAAAGGCAGCTTCATCTGTCGATCTGAGAAGATCAATATTAAGAGTGAGGGATATTAATTGGAAACCACATCATCGATTTAGACCCCAAGCCACATTCATTGTGTATGCATCTATCGCTGATCTGTGGGAGAGAGAGTATACAGAATTTAGTTTCTTCTTTAACTGAGTGTCACTCAGTTTTCCTGCCAGCGTTGTAAGAACATTACTAAAGGCACAAAAGCTCACGGAGGTGTCAAACAGCAGGGATGAGAGGCTGAGCTTCCCCTCATCCGTGAAGGAGTCAATTAAAAAACAAAGACAACTCTTGGATTTTAAGATCACTAGTCCAAGTTGTTCCAGAATTCTTATGTGTACTTTGAATTCAGTCTCTTCATATTTCTTGTTTATTACAAGAAAAGGTAATTATGTGGTGGTTTTGTGCTTTTAAGAGCATAATCATAAAAGCATTTAATTTTTTCTTATATTTTGTAACCATGTGTGCTCCCATTGAATCCTGTCCCCGTAGGAACTGTTCTGAGATTAAACAACCAGCTTCAGGAAAACTTCAAGGAGGACCCTCCAGTGCTTAACATCATTTCAGTTCCTGGACATTAAATAATCTATGCTTTTTCTTTTTTAATCATCATGATTTCTTATGTGTTCAGGCACCAAGGGAGCAGAGAAGGAAGGGAGAGTAGGAACAAAGCACACCCTCAGTCAAGAGCTCTTTCACTGTTGGTTAGATTAGGGAAGACTTCAACTCCTTATGTAAAGTGAACACTGTAAACTAATCTTTGTTTCTGCAATTTAGATAAGGTTATTTCAATAGACACCAGTTTCAGTTTGGGTTGTCTTTGTTTTCGGTCAATGATCTCAATGTGACTGTCATTTGACATAAATTTACCATATCTGTATTATATCTTGTGGGTTTATGCCAGGAGCAAAACATTATTTGTATTTATATCAGTAGGTAAGCTTTAAAGGTGCACCTGTTGACTTTTTTGAACATCAACAAAGTGCAAGTTAATAAAATTAACTGAACACATACGATCCATGCAAACTATCTTTAAAGACATACATACATGTTAATTTCATATTTAATTCCTTTTTTCTTAAATTTATATAAGTCTATTTTAAATAATAAATTTAATGGAGTCATTATATATACAGAGTAGTGTGATTCAATATTTAAATTGCCGCAAAGATAAATTGCATTTTGATTTAAGGAAATGTCAAGAATAATATGTTCTGGGCACCTGGGTGGCTCAGTGGGTTAAGCCTATGCCTTCAGCACAGGTCATGATCTCAGGGTCCTGGAATCAAGGCCCGCATCGGGCTCTCTCTCTGCTCAGCGGGGAGCCTGCTTCCTCCTCTCTCTGCCTGCCTCTCCGCCTACTTGTGCTCTCTCTCTCTGTCAAATAAAAAAATAAAATCTTTAAAAAAAAAGAATATGTTCTTACATTATGTAGACAGGATTATTTCATACACTATTCATTGTATCATATATATTATATATGTGATTTCATGATATATTACATATATTATCATGTGTATTATACCTGAAGCAGAAAGCAAAATGAATTTTATGAAAATTAAACTAAAAGGAATTTTTTAAGCAAAAGATTAGTAACAAAAACAGATTTTGTTTGAGATCTCAGCTAGTCAATGAAGTTTGACAAAAAATATTCCTGCTAATACAACTAAATGTCTACCATAGATTTTAGGAATGAAACACTTTGATTCTTTATAGGTTTAGTTACAAAGCCCAAAATG
This sequence comes from Spilogale gracilis, assembly GCA_004023965.1. NCBI lineage: Eukaryota > Metazoa > Chordata > Mammalia > Carnivora > Mephitidae > Spilogale > Spilogale gracilis. The sequence goes on along the minus strand of PITA01013341.1, from coordinate 36,966 downwards.
ACCAAGGAAAATACATATGAATTAAAACTTAAATCTTGGGATTAAAGATGGAGGCCATTAATACCCCCAGGTGGAAGTTCTGATTTTAAAAGATATGTAAAAAAATAAAGGAAACACAAATGAAAATGTAAATGTATTTTAAAGAACCTATAATTCAGTTTTTAAAATGATATGCTATATTTGTTTCCTATGGCTTCATTAAAATTATGTTATCACGTATATGTGAATTTGTGGTAGGGTGTTTGAGAATGTATATAATGCTTTTTATCTACTATGGTCAGATCTAAAAACTAGAAAATGGTCATTAAAAATTAGATTTTCTGAAAAAGATCTTTTTAAAATTACCTATTTTTTAGAAGTTAAAATTCAGTAAGAGCCCAGACACACTAACAAAGGCATTAGAACACTGAAAAAATAAAATAAAATAAACTATTAAAACAAAATGGCAGTGAAACTACTCTGACACTATTTTAAAAAGAGAAGAAAATTAAATGTGGTTAAGGAGACAAAGAATAAGTTAATTTAAGAATCTTTGTATCTGTGTTCTAGATCCCATCTCAGTTTTTTTTAATCCATCCATTATTGTCTCTTCCCTTAAAGTCCACATCTTAAAAACTAAACAAATAGGGGGGCACCTGGGTGGCTCAGTTGGTTGAGCGACTGCCTTCCACTTAGGTCATGATCCCGGAGACCGGGGATCGAGTCCCACATCAGGCTCCCTGCTCGGCGGGAAGCCTGCTTCTCCCTCTCTCACTCCCCCTGCTTGTGTTCCCTCTATGGCTCTGTTTCTCTCTGTCAAATAAATAAAATAAAATCTTAAAAAAAAAAAACTAAACAAATAAACAGAAACAAAACTACACACACACACACACACACACATTCTTGCTATCTTCTATATACTGTTCTGGTTTTCCTCCAGACCTCAGTCTCAATAGTCTTTACTCTTTAACGTTCTTCCACCTCTAATTCACTGCAACCCAATGCAATGAGACTTCATCGTATCACTGCACTGAAGGTTTACTCTAAGGTCAAGGTAACAACCTCAGTGACAAAGTTAATGGATACTGTTTAATTCTTAAATTCCTTGACCTTCCAACAGCTATAGCAATCCTCTCTTTCTAGGTTTCCATGTAACTAGCACTCTCTCCTTGATTTTCTTCATCCTCCATAGCAACTTTTCATTTCCCTGTCAATCTTCTTTACTTCTGTTTTCTCTGGGCATTCTCATTTATATCAATGACAACTAATCATCAATATGCTGATAAGTGTCACTTCTGTAATTCTACCTCAACCTTACTCCTGAGTTTCAGATCTATGATTTTTCATCATGCTTCCAAGATTTCATTATTTGTCCTCACCTCGCTTCGAAGCCTTTTTAAATTCTTCTATCCTCAATCTTCTGTTAATGGTTTACATGTTTATAATGTTCTAAAGTACAAAATTGGGAGTGATCTTTGATTTTTTTCCTCTCCCTCAAATGCAATGTTTATTAAATCACCTATAAATTCTACCACAAATGTAGTCTTAACTTTGTTAAGCACTGTTGTCAATGTCACAGTCCATACCATTATTATTTATTGCAGAGAAAATTGCTCTGGTCATTGAACTGGCCTATTTCTTCTGTCTCTATTTTCCTATCTTCACACTTAATGACACAATAATTTTCTAGAAAAATAAAAGGCAGAGAGACCATAGTGCCATGCTCTTTTGTCCACCAAACCTGCTTAAAGCATTGTTGACATCTTTTTGCCTACAGGGAGACATCAATCTCTGTCACATAAATTCTTTTTTTTTAAGATTCTTTTTATTTATTTGTCAGAGAGAGAGAGAGAACACAAGCAGGGGGAGCAGCAGGCAGAGGGAGAAGCAGGCTCTCCACTGAGCAAGGAGCCCAACGTGGAACTTGATCCCAGGACCCTGGGATCATGACCCCAGGCGAAGGCAGCTGCCTAACCACCTGAGCCACCTAGGTGTCCCTGTCACATAAAACCTTTATAATTAATCATAACCCTATCTATCTTTTCATACTCATTTCTATCTCTCTAAATTTTCACCCTATTTTTTTCACCCCTTCAAAATATTTTCCGTTCTCTAGATGGTCACTGGCAGCTTCAGATTTATATCTCTCTTAAATTAACAATCCCAGACAAAAGAAGATTCTGCTTTCCCCACAAAGTCCTGGATAGTCTTGAGTGGCTCTTCCTGGATTACTTGACTGTTGAAGCAATCCCTGTGAACAAGAGAAGGGACTGCTCCAATTAGCTAGCCAAGCTGAATCATGTGCCCACCATTCTGGGAAGAAGTCTACTCTACCTAATTTCATGGAATAGCTCTTTCATAATAAAGAGGAGTCCTGTTCCCAGAAGCCCAGGAGGAAAATGGCTTCAAAGGAACTCTCTAAGAGAAAGGGAGTGGGTAGAGAAGCCCTCTCATGTACATTCTAGAAACATGTGATATTTTCTTAGTACTGCAGTGCCACTCTCCCTCTATATTTCAAGTAAATGGACATTCTACCAAGAATGAGAAACAAATTCCTATTCTCCTTCTTAAAATCAGAACTTCCACCCAAGGAATATTGTACTGAATGAGATCATATTAGATCATTCTATCTTTATTTCTAGATGTTTTCTTTGAGTCTAATTGTTCCAAGCTTCAAGTGGAAATGGTGTTTCAGAGTCAGGTGGAAATCCGCCACCATCAGCTTCAATATTCCCTTTCACTTTCTATACCTCTTTTTTGTCTATCTCCACTATCAACTCCTTATTCCGGTTTCCTAAAAGAGGAATAAATAAAGAGCTAAATTATATGGTATTTAGATTCAAATATTATGGAGTACTAAGCTTGTACTCTGCGAAATCTCAAAGTTTAAAATTGTGCATTACTGTTGGACCACAAATGTGCTGATGATGGTATACCAGCTAATCAAATGCCAAGAAAAGAGTTCTCAGATGTGCTCTGACAGCTCAGGGGTGGGGAAAAACAAATATGTTCATGATATTCAGATAAATAAAATACATGTATTTCAGTTTATTTCAAATCTGCATTCCTGTGGATGGCACACAGCTTGATGTGCCTTGTCCTCCCTTCTTTGCACCTGTCTTTCCACTCTTTCCATCCCCTTTCCACTTCTGTTCTGTTTATTTTTCCCCTTTCCAATTTCATAGGAAAGCAAAGTAGCATAGTCTACTCCACATTTTCTTGTAATTGTTAAATCCCTGTCTCTAACTCTTTTTAAATCTTTCTTCTGACCCTCTTTCTGCTGAAGAAAAAAGTTCCCTTCTTTTATCAATATTTTTTACACAATGACCTAACTAGAATATAACAGCATCGAGAGCATGTCTTTCATCATATCCTTCTGTAGTAGCTCATCTTTTCATCTCCCATCAACAACCAAACCAGGAGGTATTTTTCCCTCTGCTGATTGCCTGTTGTTGATATAGCATGAGTGTATCATTCCTACATAAACTTTCATGATCTATAGTAGTTAAAATTGAAGGCTCTGAAGCAGACTATCTGAGTCAGAATCCTAACTCTGGCACTTACTAAATGTGTAATTTCAGGCAAGTGATAACCAAGATTTATATATCTCAGACTGACTTATTTCACTTAGCATAATACACTCTGGCTCCATCCATATTGTTGCACATGGCAATATTTCATTAGTCGATGGACACTTGGACTACTTCCATGATTTGGCTATTGTAGGTAATGATGCAATAAACATTGGGGTGCATGTACCCCTTCGAATCAATATTTTCTTATCCTTTGGATAAATACTTAGCAGTGCAATTCCTAGGTCAGAAGGTATTTCTATTTTTAATTTTTTGGACTTTTTCTCTTGTTATACCCATTGCCTATCTTATACGATTAAAAAAAATCTTTACAGGGCTCCTGGGTGGCTCAGTGGGTTAAAGCCTCTGCCTTTGGCTCAGGTCATGATCTCAGGGTCCTGTGATCAAGACCGGCCATCGGGCTCTCTGCCCAATGCGGACCCTGCTTCCTCCTCTCTCTCTACCTGCCTCTCTGCCTGCTTGTGATCTCTCTCTGTCAAATAACTAAATAAAATCTTTAAAAAAATCTTTATAGTGAAAGTCCTTTGCTTTTACCATTTTCCTCTAGTCTTTCAGTCCCTTTTTAACCTTTTATCTATCCCTGCATGGTTGGAAACTTTTGCTTGGTCATGAAAACTTTTGTTCCACTAGTCACACTGATTTTGGAAGAATTTTAATTTTTAACTGTACTTATCCAGGTCATTACCCACCAATTATCCCTTTTCTTTCTCTCCTTGCTTTGGTTTATAATAAAGTTTCCATCATCATAAAGCATGCTCACTTTACCCAGAATATTACTCTTCATTGCTCTCCTTTTCTCATCCGCATTCTCCAGAGTAGTCAACAATTTTGTTTTTAACATTCTCAACAAAATCATTCACTTCCAACCCAACATAATTTGGCTTCAGTCCTCAGAACGCTAATGTCACTAGAGTCTCACAAAATGCCAAATCCAAAGAACATTTCAACCCCTTAATTATTGCATTTGATATAGTGAGTCCCATCCTTTGACACTGCTGATTTTCTCTAGCTCCTGATTCCCATGGGACCTCATCTTGATGTGATCTCTGCACCTCTCTGTCCACTACCACTTGTCACATTTGCTGAATCTTTATCTCTAACAACCTCTTTATTTATAGCATCTTTGCAAAGCTTCGCTCTTGAACCTTTCTTCTTTTCAGTCTTCATAGTCTTCTAGGTACCAATACTCTCTCAAATTTTTAGGCATACTTCCAAACTGTCTGGTGGACAATTTCATCTAATTTTTTTCACTACAAAAGCACTACAAATTCAAGATGTTCAAACCGATCTCATCTTTATTTGCTCCACCACCTACACAACCTGACCCAGTCTTCTTTATTTCAGGTGATGAAAAGCCCCATCATTTTTGCTTAAGGTTTATTTATTTGAGAGAGAGAGACAGAGGGAGCACAGAGGGGAGGGGCAGTGGGAGAGGGAGAGAGACTCTCAAGCAGACTCTACACTGAATGTGGAGCCTGACTCAAGGCTGGATATCATGACCTAGAGATTAGGGCCTGAGCCAAAACGAAGTCAGATGCTTTGGCAGCTCTACCACCCAGGTGCCCTGTAAAAGCCCATCATTTAATCAATTATCAAATCCTGCTGATTTGGGTTATTTCTTCATCTCTGCTTTGACTCCATTCATTTTTTTTTTAAGATTTTATTTATTTATTTGACACAGAGAGAGATCACACGTAGGCAGAGAGGCAGGCAGAGAGAGAGGAGGAAGCAGGCTACCTGCTGAGCAGAGAGCCCAATGCCGGCCTAGATCCCAGGGCCCTGGGATCATGACCTGAGCCAAAAGCAGAGGCTTTAACCCACTGAGCCAGCCAGGCGCCCTGACTCCACTCTTAACATCTCTCACTTAGACTACGGAAATAACATCCTAACTAGTTTTCTCTAGCTGTAATTTTGTTCCCTCTACATCCATCTTAAAATCAACCAAAACAAAGTTTAAACAATTTTTTTTTTCTTACAGGCTGAAAGAACTACTCTTCCCAGATATTAAAATACAAAACTAGAACAAATGAAACCGTGTGACTCCAGTGTAGGAATCTACAAGTTAATGAAATAGAACAGTTCCTCATCCAAAATACCCACTGCCAACAAACTTTTACTTGAAATGAAGCTGCAAACAAATTCAGAAATATATGAAGAAATTTCAAGATCAAAAGACTGTTGGCAGTTGGAATCGGGTGCTGCCTGGCTCTTCTTCTCTCTAATATTTTAACTCCTAAGACTTAAGACCTTTTCAGAGTTCTCTAAGCCCAGTAACTGGAAAGCCAAGACATTTTTGTTTGACTATGCCAGTAGAAAAGTATAGCAAGTCCTATCGCCCTGTTTTGAAAAGCAGTATTCTTTATGGTAGAAGGTCATTCTTTCCAACCTTAACCAAGCAAAGAGGGAATACTGGGACTATTACTCAACAAATCATAAAATGAATCTTTAGAACCCCCACATCCATACAGGTTTCCAAACAGGTGTAAAGTACAAGGGTTTCATCAAAGGAGGAGCATATATTTTCTCGAATTATTACTTGCTTTGCAATTAATAAAGAGTAATTTCATTCTGAAATGTTCCTTTGATGATAAAATTCTCTCTCTCCCTCTTTTTAAAAGATTTTATTTATTTATTTGACAGAGAGATATCACAAGCAGGCAGAGAGGCAGGCAGAGAGAGAGGCTCCCCATTGGGCAGAGAGCCCAGTGCGGACCTTGATCCCAGGACCCTGAGATCATGACCTGAGCCGAAGGCAGAGGCTTTAACCCACTGAGCCACCCAGGTGCCCTGATGATAAAATTTTAATTCAAGTATTCCTCTATTCCGCCAATGTTAACTAAATAAACACATGTGCCAGGGATTGTAGAGATAATAAAAGATTATTTCAAATACCAAGGAAACCACAGTATGAGCCGTCAAGTTTTTTTTTTAATTCCATACATAAATTCTATATATACTTGGCTATTTATTCCATTTAATCTTCTCAAATAGCACAGACTATTACTAAAATTACTTTAAGTTGTTAGATTTAAGCTGCTAATATTTTACTTATTTTTAACATGCTCTTTTTTACTTGTACTCCAGGATAATTTAAAAAGCAAAACAAGTAAATGCACAGTGAGGCATATATTATTGCTTTAATTTTATTCCTTTTTGAAGCAAAGGGAAAGATGAAATGCATGTTTGGTAAGAAATACCTAGATAACCAAATTTTTAAGAAGATAAAAGCATCAACTAGAATATTAACCTCACTTTGCTTCCTTTATCCATTTGTTTCTTTTTCCCAAACTTGTACTTTATCCTTAGGTTGGAGACTTATGGCAGTGAAAGAGCTGAAAATGGCATTTCTAGGGAAAAAGGGAAGTAAAACTGGGAAAGGAAGTTCTCTGGCTTGGCCCTCAATTATTTATTCAGTAACCAACAAAGGAGTATAAAAGTTGTAAGGAACACAAAGTACAAAATTAGGAAAGAAGGAAATAAAGACTTAGAAAATTAAGAAACAAAAATTGGGTGTCATTCATGATCATCACAGACTCAAATTTACAAGTCAGTGAATTATTAATTGGTGTCATTAAGATAATTGCATCAATATTTGACCAAAAAATGTGAAATGAATCACATAAAATTACAGAAAAATAAAAGTTTAATAACCTTTTGTGAAATATCCACTGTATTTGGACTAAACAGTCTTGTTATCAAAGAGATTGTTCTATTTTTATTAATTTTTATTTTTTCCATAACCCAGTCCCCCTATCCTTCCCCCTCACCCCCCAATAACTCTCAATTTGTTTCCTGAGATTAAGAGTGTCTTATCATTTGTCTCCTTCCCCTGCCCTGCTTCTCAAATTCTTCATATCAGATAAAATTTTGATAATTGTGTTTCTCTGATTGACTTATTTTGCTCAGCTCAAAGAGATTATTCTAAGGTAATATTTTAAATGCTTTTAAAAAGACTAGACATGTTGTCTAAATGAAAAAAATATGTGAGATTTGTTTAGTTAGAAGGGAAAAATTTCAACAACAAGCTTTTCTTTTAGCTCATGTTTTCATTAGGATGAAAATAATGATCTCTGTCATGAATTTTCTCACTAAAATGCATTTTAAAAACATTTCTATGGGGATGCCTGTGTGGCTCAGATGGTTAAGCATCTGCCTTCAGGTCATGCCGTGATCCCAGGGTCCTGGAATCAAGTTCCGCTTTGGGCTCCTTGCTCAGCAGGGAGTCTGCTTCTCCCTCTCTCTGTGCTCTCTCTCTCTCTCTCTGACAAATACATAAATAAATTCTTAAAAAATGTATTTCTGTGAATGAATTTCTATAAAATATGGGAGACAGCATCAGTATTATTGGCCAAGTTCTTCACTGTAGGGATTTTCATGCTCATTTATATCAGGGTGTGTGTGTGTGTGTGTGTGTATGCGCGCGCGCGTGTGCGTGTGTGTGTGTATGTGTAAATTCTTTTTAAGCTAACTAGCTCATTTTTTTACAAAATTGAAAAAAGAATTTCCAACTTTGTGGAAATTTTGTCCCATTTTCTGTGAATTCTCAGTAGCTATAATCTTCTTCTACCAAGGTTCTGACAACCAATCGTACGATAATACAATCCTGTCTGCATATAAGCTTTGATCGAAGGCACCTGCAAGAATGTGGGGCTACATCTACAAAATAACATATTTGTTTCCAACCTCTACTGGAAGGAAGTGACATCAGAAAAGCTGATTTGAGCCTGGTCTCTCAATGTCAAACTGTTGCAAACAGATTGCTGCTTCATTTTACCCTGCTATGGATTCTAATCTACTTTTTCCTCCGCCAAATTGTACTTCGTGTTGCAATGTTGGCATACCATATTTAGGTACTAAAGGTCACTTCGAGAGCTTAAGAATTATAGTAAAAAGCTGCCTTAACAGAAAAAAAAGGGAACAAAGAAGCGTATTGTTAATCCAGATGATTATTTCAATGGTTTATTTTAGTAATAGAGATCAGGCTACTGTATTACTGATAATAAAACTCATCTTAAGTAAGACCATATTTCTCTTAAATTCCCATTTTTATGTATGTTGGAGGTATAATCCAGCTCTGTATACGAATATGAGCTAAGACGTCTTAAAATTAGATCTATGTAGGAAAACAGAAGTTACATCTTCTGAGGGAGTGAACATGTGATATTAAACAAGTCACTAAACTTCTCTGTGATTCCACCGGAAAAGAAGAAAATCTTCTCCTGTTCTTCATGGAGCTGTCATTGGGCTAATAGGAACTGATATTTGCAAACCCAAATTCGAAAGAAGAACTGATTATGTTTAAGATTTGTTATTTAGCTCATAAAACTGTCAACATTGCCTACCTATTTATTCTAAGTTGGTTATGTGAAAGCTAAAAAAACCCTCCAAAGTCTGTAAGCCAATTGCAGAAATTTTGATTTGAAAATTACACAGCTATTAGTGCTAATTTAAAATGCACAGCTTATATAAACTTAAATTTAAATTCTGGATCAAACCAATACAGTTTCCTGAAGCATAAAAATTTACTGAGCACTTTCTTTGTGCAAAAGCAGCCCTGTATTGGGCTGTCTTCAGGTAATTAATCATCTTGTAGAAGAAGTGAGACCAATGAATGCCCAAAGGAAATAAAAGTCATCTAAGCAATTAAGTACATAAAACAAACAAACAAACAAAATCCTTGGGGCTCCTGGCTGGCTCAGTTAATAGGGCCTGAGACTCTTAATCCGAGGGTTGTGAGTTCAAGCCCCACATTGCTGTGGAGACTCCTTAAAAATAAAATCTTGGAGGTGCAGTCAGTTAAGTGACCAAATCTTGGTTTGGGCTCAGGTTGTGATATCTGGGTGGTGAGATCAAGGCCTGAGTAGGGCTCTGCTCTCAGTGTGAAATCTGCTTGAGATTCTTTCCCCACCCCCACTGTCCCTCCTGTTTATGCATGCTCTCTTTCTCTCTCTCAAATAAATAAATCTTTAAAAAAAATAGTGGGAGAAGGAAAGTAAATGGGAAGTAGGGTAATCCAAGGAGAGAAATGAAACAACAGAGACTTTGGACACAGAAACAAACTGAGGGACTTGGAGGGAGGGGGGTGGGGAATGGGAGAGCCTGGTGGTGGGTACTGGGGGCACCTGTTGCGTGGAGCACTGGGTGTGGGGAATGGGCAATGAATCTTGGAACACTGGAAAAAAATTTTTTAAGTAACAATTAAAAAAATAAAATAAAATAAATTAGATAGATCATTCATTCATTCATTAAATCTTTTTTTAAAAAAAGGTCTTTGTGGGCACCTGGGTGGCTCAGTGGGGTAAAGTCTCTGCCTTCAGCTCAGGTCATGATCTCCAGGTCCTGGGATGGAGGCCCGTGTCAGGCTCTCTGCTCAGCAGGGAGCCTGCTTCCTTCTCTCTCTCTGCCTGCCTCTCTGCCTACTTGTGATCTCTCTCTCTGTCAAATAAATAAAATCTTAAAAAAAAAAGTCTTTGTGTTGGCTGTAATAAAAAGAAAGATAAAATAGTATCAATCATAAATAACACCACATATGGCTTAGAATGATCTTCAAATGTTAAGTCTTAGAAGCGAGGGTTATGTTTTTAAGTTAACCCTCCCCCCTCCTCTCCAGAAGTTAGACAGTGTCCAGGAACATTGAGCTGACAGATTTAGGGATGAGAGGTTACATTCTACTTAGCATATTTTTTAATGATATTTAAAATGACTATCCTGCCAACTTTTCTCAGTATCAGAATAACTGGAACTGTTCATAAGAGAAAAAAGAAAAAAGGGGTTCTGCTTTTCCACTTACTTATCACAGTTTTAGATTGCACTTCAATGACATTGCACACTGGCACACTGTCATAAGTATAAATGTTGACAAATAAATGAGGTAAAAGTTCACACAATGGCAATAAAACAGTTTTAAAATTTTTTTCATTCATTTGAAATTCTGGTTTCGTTTATTTTATTTTCGGCAAGATACGGCAAGAATTAGGACTACCAAGCAATCTATTTGGCTCTTGCATTATCCTCTTTTTGCATTATTGCATTATTGGCTTTTGTAATTATTCTCTTAAAATTAACATATTAGAGCTATTTTTTTTATTTTTGAGGTTAAAATTGGGCTGTGGTTAAATATATGTGAAATTCTAGTGTTAATAAGAGTGAATCTTATTCTTGGCCTTCAAGTAATGAATTTTGAATAAATGGCAATAACCAGCCAAAGTACGTACAACTTATGCTGGTTTCCTGATGAAATGTTTCATTAGACTCTTATACCTCTTGTTTATACTTATAAAATGCACATGTACTAGAGAATAATAGTTATATTACCTATTGATGTTTACTCATTGTTCCTCCCTTCTTTAAAGACTGTTTTAGAGCAGTGATTGGGTTAGACTAAAACTGAGGAGCCCCAGATAATGTTCTGAGCTTTCACAGCTAAATAGCCATTGCTTAGATTACCAAGAGAGTTGGGTTCTAGTCAAATCATGTATAGTCAATTCATTTTGTATTTCTCTTCTTTGACATAGGTTAGCTTTCATCTGTTAGATGGAAAGTGGAAACTTGCCTACATTCTTGGCTATTTGGGAACTTCACAGTGAAAGTTTCAAAATAACTTACTGTTACTTCTTTAAATTGTATACACTCTAACATTAGAGTTGAGAAACATTTTTAACCCTGATGATATTTCAGGGATGACTTTATGATCTGATTGTAACATAAATGAGTGGATTTTGAAAAGAAAGAAAAACTGTAATGTCTTGACTGTAAAGAGATTTGATGTATTTTCTTTAAGGTTTCTGATGAGGTATGGCTCCCTCATTTCATTAGAATGGGGAGTGGGAATCAAAGGAGGTTGACAGTTGGTTGATGTGTATGTCTAGCTACTAAATCATTGCATTCATGCTAAGACCTCCTATGTGCTCCCATTAAATCCCATTCAGCTCGTGAAGTAATATATGTACTGTAGCCTATGGTTGGGCTATCGCTGTTTTTTTTTACCCCCTTCCCATTAAATTCTCACAAACTCACATGGTCTTCTAGGCTTTCTTTCAATGTTTTATACTTACTATAAATAGATCTCAAAAAACAGTGTTGAGGAAAAAAGAAAGTTGTAGAAATAAATTTACAGCATAATATCATACCACGTGTATATTTACATAAAATTATATTTTAAAATATGCACCAAACTCACATAATGGTTGCTTCTGGGAAAGATTCAAGGGTAATAAACAGAGGTTGTTGTCAAAGAAAACTTCAACTTCATCTGTAAAATTCTGCTTATTATTTTTTTTTAAAGCTCACCAAATTTCCATTGATTTGGGGAGCAGAGTATTATAATCTCTTATGAATTTCTCTATATTATTTAAAATACTGTGAATTAGCAGTAGTGATAGAGTAGTAGTGAGACGGATGGGATCTGGTGGGAGTCTAGCTGGATTTTAATTGGCCACTTACTACCTGACCAGGAACAAGTCACATAATCTGCCTATACCTCAGTTTCCTAATCTATAAAACGGTGTTAATAATAAATAGTACCTGCCTTACTGGCTTGTGAGAAGAAAATGAGGTAATACACAATAGTGCTTAGAACAGTGCTTGGGACATAGAAAGGACTCAATAAATTATTACTGGTAATTAATTTTTTGTTATCTCATATTTTTTTCTGTAGAATTTTAAGTGTTTTTTTTTAAAAACTTTTTTTGAAATTTACTTATTCCTGGATAAATGTACAAGCAACATGCATATATAAAACAAGCGTAAACATTTATTTAATGAAGCTACAGAACTGGAATTTGAGTAAAATATTTCTGTATTTCATTCCAAGTATTAGGAGGTCCCTTGCTTCCAACTCGCTCTTCTACTTCAAAGTCCTCTAGGACTCTCAGTAATTCAACTGTCTGACCTCTCTCGCTTCTGTTTTTCACATCTTTCTTCTTAGCTCTGTATCTCCACAGTACAGCCCAAAGAGTTTTGAACAGGAACACGGCAAGTATGTGTTTCTTCTTTTGGCGACAGTAGCTTTAGTATTAACTGAAAGGCAGGGTGGATAATGTGACACGCGCTTTACTTTCAGCAGACTTGCTAATATCAGCTCTGAATTTTTCATGACGGCTTTGGTAACCTGTAGCCCGGAGCCGAAGCTCAGGGGGTTTCCACCACAAAGAGGTGGATCAGCTGAGCTCTCACTTCCCATCTGGCACTGGGTGACAGGGACAGTCGGGGTGGGGGTGGGGAGGGGCTGCAGGAAACCTGAAGAAGAAGAAAGCTGATGTGGGACACTCATTGTAGTGCATAAAAGACGAAACGTGCTGTTGTATGGATGTATCTTTGAGACACTTGTTTATCACTGGCTTCAGAATATACTTAACCAGTGTGCTTCACGTTAGTCACAAGAACAGCTGCCGCTCGTGTAAGTAAAACCCTCGGACCCAGTGGCATCCTGATTTGCCAAACCAGATTCAGGACCTTTCTGCAGCGAATGTTTTATGCTTCCTGGCATGCGTATTATTTACCCATAGAGGCAGGCGTGCGCGTGCAGGCACACACACAGACACACATGATTGAGAGTCGAAGCTGTTTAAAATTGAAATCCATCTTAGCTATGTTCCAAAGCTAACAAAATGATCCCAAAGTTCTCAAAAAAAAAAAAAAAAGCTGTGTTTTATGTCTGAAAGTCTATAAAGAAAGTTTTTGGGGAGAGTGGGAGGCTCAAATAAATTCCTATGTGAAAAGTTGGAAATAGTAAAATAAAAATAGATGAAATGTGAACATTTACCTTTCTTGAGTCTTATGGTGCTACCATATTTTTGAACTGAAATATATAGTTGCTCTCCTGTTTGCAGATCTGCAAGCAAATTAAAAATTATATTTTTAATAACTGTAACAATTGACATTTGCTCTAGACACACCTAAACTATAATTCTTAGAATGCAGGAGAATTTGCAAGCACACCAGGAGAAGGTATTCTCTTAATTACAGATCTCCAGTCACACCCTTCGTTTCTGTTTTATCAAGAAAAAAGTGAAGTAATTAAAGCTTAGTCTGTACTTGGAAAAAAAAATTGTAGTCGTAGCGCTACAGCTCTGAGGAAGAAACAATGAAAGAGAGTAAATATATATGTCGCTACTATGATTTTTTGGCAAATCTTCATCAGCAGAAAGAACCAGATCAACTTTTGAAACTAATTCTTACTTTCATTTTCTTCTTAAATTATTTGTCCCACTATTTTCAATGAACTGCTCCAGTATTCCTCTAACAACTTGAAAAGCTCATTGGCTTTTTAATAACACCCTAACTTTTTAAAAGACCTAACGGAAGGTTGACTTTCAACATAAAAATTGTATTAAAATAGTATAATAAAGTGTACATTTACAAGAAAGTAATAGTAACTAAACAATCACAAAGATTTGTTACAATAAAATGGCTAAAATATTAACAATTAATTTTATAATCATGAACTCAAGACACTTTGGTGATATTCTCCACCATCAAGGGACTTGAGTAAAACCTACTTAAGAGTAGCCTCGCATGGCTTTGTGGACAGACTAGCATGTTCTCATTCCTGTAAAAGGATTAGGATTGACAGGTCAAGACTTGGAAGAAGTTTCACTCAGTTTTAAAAATTATTTTATTGCAAAGGAATAATGAAAGGTTTAACCCTTGAAACCAGCCTATGTTTTATATAGCAAAAGCAGAATTGAAGACTATAATATTAGCTCTTGGACAAAAATTAGATCCTCTTGGCCATTACATCTACCTGTTTGGTTATATTTGATGAATAACAAATTACTCCCAAACTTAGTGGCTTAAAACAGCCATTTTATTTTGCTCATGACTTTGTGAGCCAGAAGTTCTGGGAGGGTTTGACTGGTCTCTTCACATGTAGGGTCTCTAGTGTGGTTGTAGTCAGATGCAAGTGAGGCCGGCAGTTATCACGCTCTCCTGGGCTGGACATCTAAGGATCTTCATTCTCATCTCATAGCCGGCACCTGATGCTGACTGTCAGCTGGGATCTCAGTTACACTGTCAACCAGGACACCCACGGTTGGTCTCTTGAACATGGCCTGGGCTTCCTCACAGCAGGGAGGTCTAAGGAGAATTGGGCTCCTTACATGGCAGCTCATAGTTCCAAACACAAGTGTTCTGAAAGCTGCCTTGGAATTCACACAATGCCACTTCTGCTGCATTGTATTGCTTACAATGGAGCCTATAAGTCCAACCCAGATTCAACGGAAGGAGGAGTGGTTACTTCTTGACAGGAAAATTGTAATAGATTTGTGGACATATTTTTAAATGACTGTACTACCCTAGGATACAATATGTGGGTCATTTGAGAGATACTATGGAAATCCTAGATCTTTACCATGAGTTTAATCAATAGAATATCCTTTTAGTCAATGCAGAGCTCAGATCGCCTCAGATACCTCATAGTGGCTATGGAAGATTGCATTTCCCAAAATGACCATAATAATATTTTCATCCCACCTGCTCTTGCAGAATCTTGCCATTTCCCCATCAGGAGGTAGAATCTCTTTCCCCTGCCTTAAAATTAGGCAGGCATTTGTGGTGGTCTTGACAAAAGGCAGGCGGCAAAAGTGACACTGCATGGTTCCCAAGGCTGGTTTACCAAAGGTGATGTGGTTTCTACATGAGCTACTCCCAAGGGAATGTTTACCCTGGGACCCACTGCCCAAAGCATCTCACAGGCCACATCCACTGTGAGCCTTCCGATGACTCCAGCTCCAGCCTTTAAGCCATTCTTGATGTTGTTAAGTGTGGCAGAGACAAGCTCTCTCTGCCCAGCCTTTCTCCAACTCATCTTCAATTACAGAAGAAGTAAGAGTAGTGAATTTTGTAGTTTTGAACAACAATAGGTTTTTAGAGCAGATTAATCAGAAACATAAAGCTACCTGGTTAACCTGAGAGAAAGTTCTTTTCTTTGAGAAAATGTGTTTGCAAGCTGCAACTACAGATAACCAATCCATTCATTCAATCAATAAATATTTTATTATTAAAACTCTTGACAACTTTCGTTGTGTTCCAGGCACTCACCATTCTGTGTGGTGGGATTACAACAGTTAAAAAAACAGGCATTAGTCTCCTTATGGCATTTATATTCTGGGAAACAAGTAGAAATTAACAAATAATAAACAAATACATAAGTAAAATATGTAATATTAGTAGGTGATAAATGGGGGGAAATACCAGAGAAGGATGATAGGGAACATGGGGATGGATAGAGGGAGATAATCACATACAGGGTGGGAATGGTAAGCCTCCCCGAGATGATCAAATCTCAACCAAACCCTGGAAAGAAAACCAGGAAAGAAATTACCTGAGTAAAGGATATCCTAGGCAGAGGGAGCATAAAGTGCAGAAGTCTCAAAGCAGCAGATGTGATTTATTCTACTCAAAGCGAGGGTAGGTTGTTGGAGCTTAAGCAAAGGAGACCATAGTAAAGAAAACAGAAGGAACCAGACTCTCCAGGGCCTTCCAAGCAATTACCTTCCAAGCAATTATCAAAATTTAGTCTGTATGATAGATGAATCTTTTGAAAATTTTGAGCAAAAAGATGACATGATTTTTTTAAATGGATGGCATGATATAGCTTAGATTTAAAAGGATTCTGCTGGCTACTGGAATCATATACAGTAGGATAAAGAATGAAGCCATCAGGCAAATGAAAATAGCCGTGTGGGCAAAGAAAATAACAGCAGAGTGGTGAGGAGCAATTGAATCAGGAGGTATTTTGATTACCCACAGATTTACTGATAGGTTGGAATGGATATGGAGTATGAGAGAAGGAAGGGAGTCAGAGATGACTCAATGTATTTTAGAGTGATCTTCTAGAAGAATGAAGGTGCCATTTATTCTGCTGGTGAATTCTATGGAAGATGACGCTTTGGGGAGAGATCAGAGAGTCTCTGGACATGTTAAGTTTGAGATGTCTACTAGACATCCAGGTAAGTAAAAATTACCACAGTCTGGTGGTTACTAGAAACATGGAGTTAGCAATTTAGTTTTCAGTACTTAGATGGTTCACCAGACTGGGAAACTTTATCAGGGAATCTTCTGCTCTGTATGGCAACTGCCATGAACAGTCATAAAGTACAGACTGATTCTAATCCTGACCCATCCTTTCACAGATTAGACATACTTGGAAAAAGAATTCCTTCTCCCCGTGAAGGATTAAGAGATAATAAAACAGACTTATTAGCATCTATTTATTTTTTGAATCGTTCACTCAGCAGCAGGGCTTACTTACAAAATGGCATCTGTTCCTACTGCTTTCTTTGCCTGGGTATATTCACAATTTGGTGTTGTAGAAAGAGTAAAATGTTGTTATTGCAGTTTAGTTACTTGAAGAAAATCTTGCTTGGATACAGTTTGTTTCTCTAACTCTCTAATAAGGTATTTCTCTTGATAAGTGATGTTTATGTACCACAAATAACATGCTTGACAGAAAGAAAGAAAGCATAAATTGCAGGTTATTGAAGTGAGCAAATGGCTTTGCTTATTACACACTTAGAGCATGGTACAATAGTCCTGATGCTTAGATTACTTTCAACTTGCACACACAAGTGCAAATACGGTTATCTGAGCCACATTTCTTTTTTAGATTCAATGGTCAAATTAAAGCAAATTACCTAATGTAAATTATGAGTGCCTGATCTACAGAAATCACGGGTTAAAAGTCCCTTTATGGTAGAACCTCAGCATAAGAATTTTGCATCAGCCAACACTTACAACTGTCAAAAAATGTTTGAGACGGGAATTGCCAGAGACCATCTCCTGATTGCTTTTCAACCAGTTGGGAAAAGTGCAAACTGAAGGATTGTATTTAAAAACTCTATGGAGCTAAAACATGATTTTATAAAAGAATCTCTGTTTTTAATATATATTCTCTAGTTTTTCATTGTGTTTGGAAAGTTTTCAGAGACGGGTTGCTAGACTTCAGGAATTGCTGCGGGGAGTGCACATGGACAGATCACGGCCATCATTAACATTTAACACCCCCAGAGAAAGACTGAGATTCACCCATTCACCCTTTCCTCTCCATTTAGCCCTGGTGGAGCTTAAGAGGGCAATGAATTAAATTTATTCCAGACAGCCTGGGGTTTTAGCTACCATGAGTGACAGCCTAATGTTGGAAGCAGCCAAGAAAGAACACGCCAATCTGAGCCTGTACTCCCATCAACTGAAGGAAAATGAATGAAAGCTTAATACATATAAATTCAAAATCAGCAAGTTCAAGATAATGTGAGCAAAAAGTTAAAATACTAATTTGTATACTCTTATCTGAAAGTTTCAAACTTGTGAACTTGCAAAAATATTTGACATTTCATTACACCTCATTTATGAGGAATACTTTGGCAAAAGTTAACCGTATGTTTTATCACGGGTAAGGAACAAAGCTATGTTACAATTCTATTTAATTATGGCATGGCTCTGTACAAAAGATGCCACAGCATTATAATACAAGCCACCAGATGTCACTGTTACAGATTGTATTCAAGGATATGCTAATCTGAAACTATGTGAACTTTCCATTACTCAATTTCAAGAAATTCTGGGTTATAATTTTGCCACCAAGAAAATATTTTAACTGGGCTTTCTTAACTTACAGGGAATTTTTCCCCATGGGTATTAATTTCTCTATAATTCTTTTCAGGGTATTTTTGCAGTGGATGTAAACTTAATTAAGAAGTAGAAAAGATTTTCCCCATCAGGAGTGTGCGTTATACATGGGTTGTTGTCAGAAGTTTTCCTTTGAAAGACTTTATATACAAATAAGGCATACAAATATCTCCTCAGAAAAGCTGAAAGGTGGGTTGGTCTACGGGTGAGCCAGTAATTCCCCAGTCCTCTGATTCTTTGATTTTAATAGGATCAGATATTCAGTGGGGAGTTAGGCATGGCAATCTTTCTGCCTTTTAGTCTCTACTTAGAAAACTAGCTCTTTTTTTTTTTTAAGATTTTATTTATTTGACAGAGAGAAACACAGCTAGAGAGGGAACACAAACAGGGTGAGTGAGAAAAGGAGAAGCAGACTTCCTGCCCATCAGGGAGCCCGATGTGGGGCTCAATCCCAGGACTCCAGGATCATGAGCTGAAGGCAGACACTTAATGACTGAGCCACCCAGGCACCCCAAAAACTAGCTCTTTCTTAATGCATGGAGAGAAGATAATTAGTTTGGCACATAAATGAATACAGGTTTCACACCCCACAACACTCACTATTATCCTACATGGGGAGATCAAAGATAAACTGATACATTTGAGCAAAATTTTATTTATTCTGTATATCTTATATACAGGCCATGTTTCCCTTTAAATAGCAGCACTGTGTAGATGACATCTCTCCTAAAAAGAGGCTAAATGAAGCAAAAGATTTAATAATAAGAATTTCTGTCTGGGAAGCAGGTTAATAACATGGATTTTGGAGTATACTAGTGTTTGGAACATCTGGCAATTCACACCTTGTAAGGGAAAATTTATACCATTTATTTATTTATTTATTTATTTATTTATTTATTTATGTATTTAAGATTTACTTATTTATGTTAGAGGTGTGGGAGATGCAGAGAGAGAGAGAGACTCTCAAGGAGACTCCCCACTGAGGGCAGAGCCCCACAAGGGGCTTGATCTCAGTACCCTGAGATCATGACCTGGGCAGAAAGCAAGAGTCAGAAGGTTAACAGACTGAGCCACCCAGGCACCCTAGAATTTAAACCACTTAAAAACAGAGGTTTATTTAATTATGTGATTATGAAATTTGATGCACTCAGGTTGACAGATTAAAATAAGGATCTTACAGGGATACCTGGCTAGCTCAGTTGGTAGAGTATACAACTCTTGATCTTGGGGTCACGAGTTTGAGCCCCACACCGGACATAGAGTTCAACAAAAAAATAAATAAATGAATTGTTCAAGAAAAAATAAAATAAGGATCTCACAGGATTTCAGACACAGGACCATTTGAAGGATTTTTTTTTTTTTTTTTAAAGAAAGGACCATGCCAGTAGCTAGAAAGAGATTTCATGTCTTTATAAGTACTCGTTGAATCCTGCTAAATTGATGTCAGCATGTTGCTATAGGTCAGTAAAATCTGTATAGAAAAGGGGAAAAAATCAGGAAAGTTTTGAGAAATAAAAATGTCCTTGACATAGGAACAAGTAGTAACAGCCACAAAACCTGTCTGGGTGCTTACGCCACTGTGGAATGCTGCTCAGCATATGGGGAGCTTGCCCCTTTCACTGTCTGCCCAGGGCAAGGGATGAATTATCCAGGTAAAATCAAGTTCCTTCTTCAATAGACACAAAATATTTTCCCCATGAGATGTCTAAGAGTCTAGGCAAAAAGCTGTTGTTCAAAGAACTGAGAAACTAACCTGACATTGCTAAATATGATTTTTAAATAAGTTTTCATTATGGTAAAAAAAAAACACTTATGATTTTGTTAGAAATATTATCACAAGGGATATCAGTAAAAATCTTCCATTGTAGTATTCTTTATGTGAAGAAATAAAGGCAGTAAAGAGAGGGAAGAATCTCCCATGCAGCTCACCATTTTTTGCTTCCCTGCAAGGTCTCCTCATTCCAAGACATTTATGCTTAAATTTCCCAAACAATAATTTTTTTTTAAGTAATCAGGAACTGAGCTAGAGTTAAGCTATATGCCTATTTAGAGAGACTTAAAATCTATTCTTGCTTCCTTGGGCTTCACAGTCTTTTTACTGAGAGGGAGGGGGTTAGGGGAGCCATACCACTCACTCTGATAAAGCACAAACGTCTCTGATGTCCACTTGCATTTCCCATTGTTCTTTGGTTGTTGCTGTGGTTTTGTTCAGGACCTAGTCTCAGTGATACACATCGTGACAAATTAGGGAAATTTGAACAGAACACCTTACATGCTTAGAAATTAAGCTGAAGTGTTTCCCAGATTAACATCTGCTTTGGTCTTAGAAGATAAGGTTGCATGCATAGAGTGAAGAGAATGAGTGAGTAACTTTATCACTTTATAGCTAACTCCTTTCCATTTCTAAGTCTGTTGAAGAAATAGTGAAAAGATGGGGCTCTAAATTCAAGTTGTTAGCTTTGTTGGTACAAAGCACAGTGTCCAATGCGTGCCTAATCATTAAGCCATACTTGTTTTATCTTATTTGGTACTCTCAGCTGTCTTTGTTGGGCTTTCCATTTGTCTCCAAGTCATAATATGTGCTTTGATTGTCTCAGGAGCCTTCAAACTTAGACTTACGTCGTACACTACTTATCTCCTTTAAACTCACAACTACCTTGAGTCATAAACACATGTGAACAAGGAAGAATGAAGAAAAGAGAAAATCTTTAAAAGATTCCATCAAGAGGTGAGGATGAATATTGAAGATATTTTGCTGTATATATTGTCATGGATATCATGTTGCCGCAAATTGTTTTAGTTCAGTTGATAAAATCTAGGGTACTCCAGAAAATTCCATTTGTAATGGAATTTCAACAAGTACAAGATTCAAAATTTTTCATTTATCACGTTATTTACAATTATCATCCTTTACTTATTTTCCCATGATTACATCACAACTGTCCTGAAATATCTTACTGGTAAAGTTACCCCTTACCCAAGCTCTTCATTGTAAATATCTAGTTTCTTTTTGTTTTAGCAGCACACTCTGTTGCCCATTTTGTGAGCCAGTTCTTACTCATTAAGTCATGTCAGCGGCTACAGGAGGTCGATTTTCTTGCCCAGTTGTCTGTTATTAATCTCTTCGTTTTAGTTTGGGTTTAAACTACAGTGGTCTAGAAATTCTAAGTACAAGAGATTATTGCATACCAATGAGATTGGGAGTTGGTTGCTGCCTACACTGTTGCATTTCTGGCATCAGTTCATTCACCATATTAATCCTCAGGCTGTGTCTATACTTTCCAGAAAGTAACTTATTTGCAAATTCACCAGATAAATTTAAAAAAAAATACATTGGGCAAGAAAGGAAAGGTGAAAAACTGATATACTGAAAATCACAAGTGCTCAAATTCTAAGCTGTTATTTCAAATTTAAGACAATCATTAACTTCTTTTTTTAAAATATTTTATTTATGAAACACAGCTAGAGAGGGAACACAAGCAGAAGGAGTGAGAGAGAGAGAAGCAGGTGCCTCACTGAGCAAGGAGCCCAGTGCGGGGCACAATCTCTGGACTGGGATCATGACCTGAGCAGAAGGCAGATGCTTAACAACGGAGCCACTCAGGTACCACATAAACTTTTTTTTTTTAAGATTTTATTTCTTTTATTTTAGAGAAAGAGCAAGAAAGAGAGAGCTCAAGCAGGGGGAGAGGCAAAAGGACAGGGAGAGAATATCAACCAGACTCTGTGTTGAGCATGGAGCCCAATGCAGGGGTTCAATCTCATGACCCTGAGATCATGACCTGAGATGAAACCGAGAGTCCACATGTAACCAACCCAGGCACCCCAGCAATCACTAATTTCTAAGAAAAGAAGATTCCGCATTGGAGGAGGAACAGCTAGATCTAAAATCCTGATTTTTGTCCCTTGGTTTTCTTTTCCCTTGGGAATTCTTCCCTAATTTCACCTACTCCCATTATGAGAGGCACTGGTAGAAGTAGGGGGATTACTGATCCTCATCAACCTCTTAATTCCTCACAACATGATTGAGAGAAGGATCATTCAAACATGAAGTTACTCAAGGCTAGGAAAATCCTCAAAAAGAGATAAAATGGCACCATATGAGGTAATCTTTAAAATATAAATTATGCAAATCCAGTTTTGAGATCTTTTGAGCCATCCTATCCAATACAGTAACCACTAGCCACAAGTGACTATTAAGCCCTTGAAATATGCATAGTCCCAACTGAGATGTGCCACAAGCATAAAACATACTGTGGAATTCACAAAAAGAATGTAAAATACCTCAGTAATAGTTTCATATTGGTTAAAAAGTAATTTCATATTGATTACATATTAAAATGATTTTTGACATATTAGGTGAGTTAAAAATATAAAAAAATATAAAAATAGTTTTAAAAATATATTAAAACTATTTTTATCTTAAAAAATAAGATAAATAAATAGTCTTTATCCTTTTTACTCTAATCTCTAGTGGCTCCTAGAAAATTTTAAATCACATGTGATTTGTATATTTCTTTTTTTAAATACATTTTTAAAGATTTTATTTATTTATTTGTTAGCACAAGCAAGGGGAGCAGCAGGCAGTGGGAGAAGCAGGCTCCCCACTGAGCAGGGAGCCAGATGCAGGACTCCATCCCAGCACCCTGGGATCACAACCTGAGGCAAAGGCAGACGCTTAACTGACTGAGCCACCCAGGTGTCCCTGTATGACTATATATCATAAGAAAGAGTCAAAGTTTTAGGGGCAACAATAATGTAACCAATAATATTAGTGAAGTTCCAGCATGTTTCTTTCTCCTGGAAGTGAAGACACCGACAGCCTGGTAGGTCAGGTTTGCCATCGCTTACTATGTGGTAAGTGTGGCTTGGTAGTGGTGGAATAGACTTCACTGCACTTGGCCGGAAGCAGGCTTCTAGGTGGTCTCGGGAGAAGAGGGTGAGAGTCCCTCTCTGTAACAGAAAGGTCGCTGGCATTCATGTAGAGAATAGACTCACTCCCCCCCTCCCCCGCCCGGCAATACTCCCTTCCCTATAATGCTGATGTCTCCTTTCAGGGACTCCCCTCCTTTTTCCCCAACAAGGTCATCCTTGTTATTTTACTCTAATTTCACCCAGCCTAATCCCACAGGTGTCCTATCCAACACCCTACATCCAACAGGGGATGGTTATTTTTTGGACAGGAGGCATCAGGACCCTTCAAAGGAGATGGGACAGCTTGGGTGAGGTGACACGTAGTTCCCTGCACACCCCGCCCCACCGCCTGCCCCGGACTGATTTTTGTGGGAAGGAAGTCAACGGTGTTGATAAGACCTCTCCATTTCAGGTCACACATCTTCATCTTCTAACAGGTGTTTTGTGTATGATATTTCTGTCAGACAGTACTCCAAAGAAATGTTCTAATAAGGTCCCTGCCTCACTGCTAACCTGACACCATTGCAGAACTTCTGGGAATATACTGGCTTTGAGTGGGGATTTTTAACTTAAGCAGACCTGAGTTCATAGTCCAGTTCTCCACTTACTACCCATAGTGACTTCGGTTGTGTTACTTCCACTGTCTCTGTGGCTCTGGCTACAAGGTAGGGATAATAATATGGTGCCCCACCTGCATCGTATAGTTGCTGTGAAGATTAAATTAAATACATTTCTCATCTGCCTCACTCATAAGAATGATTGTTATGACTAGCATTGTTTATACTCTGAATTCCTAATTTCCAGGGATTCTCCTTAGTGTTCTTAGATTCATCACATCTGGGCTTAAGAGAATAAAACCTCAAGAATACTCAGCAGGATTCCCTCCCCCTACCTAAATCCATTATACCTTAGTTTTCCTGGATGGTTGACACCCAGAATTATACCTTTCAAAAGAGACCGGGCCTAATAATGAAGGTATAAGTTTCTTACAGGCCATAGCTGGGTAATGGATGTTTATTTTAGAAATATATACATAAAGGTATGGGGCATATAGATATAGTCATTCCATTGTAAATTAGCAACATAAATTATTTGATATAGAAGAGGGAATTTTCCATAAACTATCATTGACTACAGCAACTGAATATTTCACTAAACTGTTTAATTTCTATTTTTTTTAAAGATTTCATTTATTTGACAGCGAGAAACACAGCTAGAGAGGGAACACAAGCAGGGGGAGTGAGAGAGGGAGAAGCAGGCCTCCCGCAGAGCAGGGAGCCTGATGTGGGGCTCGATCCCAGGACTCCGGGATCATGATCCAAGCTGAAGGCAATTGTTTAACCAACTGAGCCACCCAGGTGCCCCTAATTTCTATTTTTAATAGAATTGTCTGATATAGTCCATCATTTGAATCAGAATCAAAATAAGGAACATTTATTAACAGAAAATATGACTTTACTCAGAAAGATAAAAGAAAGCAAAACCCTGATTGACTTACATTTGGAACACTGAATGCAATTTCGTTTGCCAAACCTAAAACAAACATTAAAGAAGAGAGTATTAAACTTACAGCAACTGAAATGACCAAGAGGAGGAAAACATTTCTGGATAACTGTAGAAAAAGAAAACCCCAAGTATGAGGATGATCATTAAGACTGGAGCTATAGGTCTGACTATGACAAAGAACATCATATCATTTACTGAAGTCCTTAATTCTAAAACTAGTATGCAAGTCTAGAATTTGGAAAAAAAAAAGACTTTCTAATGCATATTAATTATTAAATGAAGTACTACTTTACTTGATACATTGCCCCAAGGAATAACACAGAAAATGAATTTTGGAAGGGGATTTAAACAAATTGGTAGATGTTGGACATATAATGTGACTTTTTAAAAAGATTTTATTTATTTATTTGACAGAGAGAGACACAGTGAGAAAGGGGACACAAGCAGGGGGAGTGAGAGAGGGAGAAGCAGACTTCCCACGGAGCAGGGAGCTCAAAGCGGGACTCGATCCCAGGATATCGAGATCATGACCTAAGCCGAAGGCAGACGCTTAACAACTGAGCCACCCAGGAACCTATAAAGTGATTTTTTTTTTTAAAGGAAAGTGGAGATGCGTTAGAATTTGCCTTGAAGGCTGCTATCCCCTCCCCTTGAAACATGTTTTGGGGCCATGATTAGTGTCCCCAAGGCTCGCATCCTAGCATATGGACAGCAGCTACGTAGTATATTAAAGCAGAAGAAACAGAAAGGGGACATTTAGATCTTAAAGTAGATTTTACAGAGGCAGTTGAGCAGCAGGCTAGGGTCCACACAGATGTGGCAAAGGCCACCAGGCGGGACTTTTCCGTGACATAGCGAACTTCTCTCCACAGGCAGAGGGACACAGTGGCAGGATATCCAGGAGAAACCTACTTCGAATCTAAATCAGGGGCCAGAGGTGATTGGGTAGGGGTGTCAAAACAACTTGCCCAGTGGTCAGGAAGTGGGTTCCAGTTTTTTAGTGGGGTGGAAGAAGAAGAGAGAAAAGGCTGGTAAGCATAAGGCAGAGCATTGGTCTTCCTTTTTTTATTATTATTAAAGATTTTACTTATTTCTTTGGGGGGGAGCACACAAAAGAAGAGTGCAGGGGAGAAGCAGACTCCCTGCTGAGCAGAAAGCTCAACAGGGGCCTTGAGCCCAGGATCCTGAGATCAGGACCAGAGTGGAAATCAACAGTGGGCGGCTTAATGGACTGAGACACCCAGGTGCCCCAGCTGAGCATCAGTCTTAAATGGATTATAGTTCTAGGATATTGGTTCTTAACTGGGAGCCATTTTGCCCCCAGGGACATTTGGAAATGCGTGGAGATGTTTTTGTTGTCCCCATCTGGGTGTGGGGCATACAACTGGCATCTCGTGAGTAGAATCCAGGGATGCCGCTAAACGTCCCACAATGCACTGGATAGACCCCCACCACAAATAATGATCTGGCTCAAAATTTTAATAGCAGTGCTTTTTAGAAACCCTACTCTAGGCAGATTTCCAAGACAAAACTTAGAGAACGATAGCACTGAAGTCAAAATTGGAGTTATTAGGTGGGAACAAGGTCCTGGCACAAACTTGACTCAAAAGAGATCAGGGCTCCCCTTGAAACGGTTGTGACCTGATATCACATCCTCAGGTATTGGCCAGAGCTCCCACAAGGCAGGGTGGTATAGGACGAAAAAGCAAACCTGCATCTAAGAATAAGTATCTGTGGCTCAAAATGAGTTTCTTAAGTCTGACTTGCTTGTGTGTAAAATTGATATAATACTACCAGATCACAGGGAGATTGTGAAAATCATATAGACTAACATAACCTAAAATGTCCACCACATATTCCTTAGAATATCATAGCATTGGAACAGTGAAAAAGTGGCTGCACTAACATATGATACAGAAATTACATACATACTTGTCACACTGACAAAATATTCTGTCTTAATCACACAAACAAGTGTAAATGCTCATAATTATCTCATTGGACCCCTCAGCAACCCAGGATGCTGACTGTTGCTTCCTCCTTTTGAAACTCTGCTGCCGGCTTCCACCATCCTGAAACTGGTTGGCTTGCTTTCTGGTTCTTTGACTATTCTGAAACTCTGTTTTAGGCTGCTCTGCATTTATACATGTTTTTATTTTGTTATAGTTCAGGCCTTTTTCTTCCTGCCTCCCTATGCACACTCTTTCTAGGTAGGCTCATGTGCCCATTCTCATTGTCTCACTGACCACTGATAGTTCCCGTCCACTATTTCTAGGATATTCCAGAAGTACTTCAAGCTCAGTATTTCCAAACAAACTTCATAAGCACCATTTCTCTCCTGTGTCCCTCTTATATCAAGGAATGACATGACTATCTACGCAGTTACTTCAACTAGAAATCTGGAAGTCCTCCTTGATTCTTTCCTCTCCCTCCTCTCACCACATGAACAGTATGAAATTCTTCCTGCACTAACTCCTAAACAGTTCACTTAACTTTCATTTAATGCTCATTGCTGCTACACTACAGTTGCCTCTTCAAAAATTTTTTACCTGGATCATTGCCACATTCTCCTACTAATGCCTTTCTGCTGCCTCTCTTTTTCCTTTTTTTTTTTATTATTGTCATGATTGTTTTAGTCTTTGCACTGCTCAGTACAATTAGATAGCTCTGCATTGCCCTTAGGATAAAATTCTAAATCTTCTTTTAAATATTTTTTAAAGGTTTTATTTATTTATTTTTCAGAGAGAAAAAGAGAGAGAGAGAGAGCACAAGCAGGAAGAGCAGCAGGCAGAAGGAGAAGCAGGATCCTAGCTGAGCAGGGAGCCTGATGTGGGATCATGAACTGAGCTAAAGGCAGCAGCTTAATGAGATGAGCCACGCAGGCATCCCCAAAGTTCTAACCTTGAACACAAATTACAAATCCCTAATTCTGGGCGCACGGGTGGCTCAGTCATTAGCCTCTACCTCTGGCTCAGGTCATGATCCTAAGGTTTTGGGATTTAGCTCCACACAGAGCCCCACATTGAGCCTCATATCTGGCTCCCTGCTCTGCAGGAAGCCTGCTTCTCCCTCTCCCAATCTCCCTGCTTGTGTTCCCTCTCTCACTGTCTCTCTCACTGTCAAATAAATAAAATCTTTAAAAAAAAATTCCTAATTCTGCCTCCCCAAGGTCCAGGCAAACAGATCTTTCTTTTTCTTGAGTCATGAGTTCCTCACCCTCAGCCCTTCCCAGAGACCATTTGCTCTTCTGTTAGCATAGGACAGTTTCCTCCATTCTCTCCTGGCCCCACAATTTCCTAACTTGTTCTTACAGGTCTTTGTTCAGCTATTAATACCTCAAGACAGCCTTTACTGGGTACTCACCACTACCCCTCTCAAGACCGAGCTCGACACCCTGCTGCTCTGTTCCCACAGCAGTTGCCATGCTCTATTGTACTTGCTGCTCTCATAGCTGTCTTCCAACAAGATGTGTATAAGCTCCACAACAGTGGAAGTGGGGACTCTCTTGTTCTCTTGTAACCCCACTGCCCAGGACATTGCCCAATACATGAATAAAAAGGTTTCAAATAAATGAAGATAACCTCTCATCAACCTGAAGGCAGGAGTGCTATTGATTATATAGATTACAGAATTCTTCCACGATACCTATAAGCATCAGGAAGTTCTGGGTCAATTTCAGTTAAAAATTTCCTTTTTTTCTCAGTGGTTCCACGCTTGCTTACCTGTGAGATCATTGAGTCTAAAGCATATGCCAGGGAATTCTCTAGGAAACAGACCTACATCATAGAGAATTTTTGCCTTTCAGATCAGTAATTCTAAAACTCTAGAGACTTAGGAAGATAGCCCCTCAGCTCTCACTCTGAAAGGCTATGTGTTGCTAAGGGTTTGGCTCTATGGCAGTGCCCTTACTCAGCCTGCTTGTCTTCAATGCTTGAGCCAGGGCCACACATGATTAGGTGCTCAACCGCAAACATTACTTTAAATAAGTGATTTCGATCTCAGAATAGATTCAAACTTTTATGTAAAATTTTAGAGGTATTTCTTATCTTCCTACATTCACAAGGCCACAATGTATAGAAGACATGGTTTCTCATGTATGACATTTCCAAAGTTCTCAGGTATTCTGATAGGAAATTTATTTGAAACATTGTAAGAATATAATCAATAGTCAATAATGTATGCAAATTTAAGACATTTAATCTTCAAATTTATTGCATTAGACTTGTAGTAAAATAATTAAAGATTACGACACATTATCAGATTTGATTCTTTTTTTTCTTCTGAGGTCAGTAAACCTAACTACCCACAATAAAGTTGTCATCTATGAACAAGTCCTGATCTACATATATGTAGACGTGACTTTTGAACCTTTTTAACCTTAGAAGAATGCGCATCCTTATATAAAGGAAACATTATAATAAAAAAGGGATAGCACACACATAAAAGTTAATACTACATTTAAAACAGCGGTTTGATTACTACCCAATTATAATCATCTTTGATATAAGCAGAAAGCAAAAGACTAGAAACTTCATCTTTGTTGACCTTTAAAAAAAAAGTTTTCAAAAAAACATTATCATAAGTTGAGCATTTTATTTTACAAAACACTCTCTTATTCATCTCCCCATCCTAGATGTTTAATATGGATGTAATTCCTTATTAACCCAAATTGAAACACTATATTATTTAAAACACTTCTCTTTTTTGTTTTTAAGGAGAAGCCTTTGAGTTTGACGGGAGTTAAAACGAGATGCATGGTGAAATACGGTGCTTAATATTCCAGAGAAATTATGTAATTAAAACTGATAAGATTAAAATCATTTTCCATCCTGGCTGTTCACATGCCATATGTTAAGGAGTTCCTTTTATGGAGAAACACTTAGGTCTAAGAAGTATATATCTTATTCCAACCTTCTTTAAGTTTTCATTTAGCAAGCAAACAAACAAAAAGATATCTGATGCTTAGATTAAAGGTCAATGAAACAGTGATGGCCCGTGGGTCAAGCACAAAGATGTCACAGTGAAGTTGAACTTCACTGGTCCCTGACTCCAGCTCGCCGTACATAGCCACAGTTAGCATACGCTCTCCACACAGTTGGTAGCAATCAGATACATATTTAATGTGGTTTCATTATATCCTATAAATGCTGGCAATAGAATAATCTCCCCAGGGTATTCAGTGAAGAATAGAAAAGAGAAAATGATGAGCACATTTAACACATGCACCCACAACCTCATGATAAAAGGCACCATTTCCCCCATACAGCACCTGTTGTCATAGCTGCTTTAATTACTTTTCATTGTAGTCAGCAGCCTGAAATATTTATCATGGAGCCTATAATTTCCCTAATCCAAAATTGACATCTACCCAAGTGACTACAGAAATGGAAATTTTTTTCACCGCTCCTACTCCTGTGCTTAACTTGAAACATCAAAAGTGCTAAAGAAAATGTCTTCCAGGGAAACTTCATTTGGTTAGGAGAATAGGTGCATTAAGAGATTATAAGATATTCACACAACTCTCAAAAGGCTGTGGATCCTATCCAATTTTGACTGGAATAGGGACAGAAATAATTTCATTATTAAATATTAATGTGTTCACTGTGCTATAGTAAAAGATAACAAGTGAATTTAAAGGTTTTTTTGAATAGGATCAACTAAGAATACATTCAGTCCATTTCTAGTACCTTCTTCTCCCAATCCCAAGTTTAGGATGAAATTAGGTTGACTTTTGCACCTCTTTCTCAAGCAAAATATTAGTTATAATTCCCTTGCTTTGACTATGTTCTTTTGATACTGAAATGTATTGTGACCTAGAATAAGGTTTGGCTGCTTCCTTGAATGAAGGTCCAAATGAACTACTTTAATTTTATTTACTTAATAAAAATGTACTTATATTTACATATCCCCAACTATACTGTGCTGTTGTGATGCTCTATGCAAACTTGTCGTGTCCTTGTAACAATTCTATCAGATAGCAACTCTTATTTTCTCTGCTTTTCAGTTGAAGAATTTGAGGTCAGAGAAATTGAGGCATTTGCCCACAGCCATATGGTCAGTTAGTGGCAGATATGGGATTCGAACTCTGTTAGGTTAGCTTCAGAATCTCTGTTCCTAACCTCTATACACTGAAAGTCAATTTGGTTTTATAGGAAGGTCCTTATGAATAGAAAAATGATTTTATAAAAACTTCATTGTTTGTGAGTAGAAGAGCAGTTCCAGTGATGCGCATGTTCCAGAGACAAAAACATATTTTATATAACAATCAAGTAACTACCCATACCTATACACCGACACCAACTTAGCCAGCACAGAACTTTCACAATTTAAGATTACCCTTACTGCGAACATACTGTATCTCATTTTCAAAATGCTGCTTATGACCAAGTAATTTGCTTTACAATTTAGCATTTTGGGCCCATTGAAATCATCTAGAGAGATCTTAAAACTAAGAAATACGTAAGCCTGCCTCACTTCCAGCAATTAAACTAGAATCTCTGGAGAATAGCACTTAAAAAGCTATGTTGGCCGTACGAAGAAGCTGCGGTGGTTTCGAATCTCGACACTAATGAGTTTAAGGCATTTAGTGTGTAAAACGCCTTGCAGGAGATGAAACTGATAAGCTGCATTCTGTTACTTCCAGCTGAATACAGGACTTGGTGTGCCAGAGTTTTTGACTCTTTTCAATAGGCTTATCAGTTTGTATGCTAAAAAGACCTATGAATTTCTTGAAGAGATGTTAAATATTTTACTTTCACAAGTAAATACTTACTCTTTAACCTTATTTATAACGTTACCTGTCTTAACATAACCTTTCTTCATTGACACCTTAAAGATATTTTAAATCCAGCACATATCTGAACCTAACCAGTTAGTGAATCTTGACCCAATGAGATCTTGTTTTAAATGGTCAGTTAGATTGTAGCAAGAAAACAATGGCCCTTTGACCAAGATCAGATTAAAATGAGTGATCCCCCCCCCCCCACAAAACACCTCGCCTGGTTAATTTTATATCTGTATTTCCTCCTTTTATTCATATCCTTTGCCCTTCCCCCTCATCAGATCTTGTGATTGTCCAATCACAGCTAATCACAAACTAATATTTAGTTTATTAAGAACTGATTTAAGTTTGGAGTCTGAGCAATGAAGTGCATTATCAAGCTAGGCTGCCAAGTTTGCCCTGTAACTAATTCTTAGAAGAGAAGACTGTGGTCTGTGCTGACCACTGAGAGGCGAGAGGACTGAAACAGTGGCCACCTCTCCAAACGTGCTGAAGTGGAAGGAAGTCACCGACTGGGTGTACGGAGAAGATTGCCAAAATGGGACAGAGGGAACAAGATTTGAGTCAGGTGTTTGCCTTAAGAGGTACAAGTCTCAGATGCGTTAACATGATTTGTTTTGTTTTGTTTTTGACTTCCTGTCATCGATCCTTTTCTGTTGTTGTGACCTTGTGGTTTTCAACATGAACTGGCAACACTTTAATTTCCCCAGCCAGCTCCCTTCCATGTTCTCTACAGAAAATGACTTCCGGACTTTGACAATTGTCACCACTTGAAGTTGCAGAGCTTTCTCTCCCCAGAGACAAACTCATGGCCATGACTGACTAACATTTTCAATCTCAGATCTCATTATTCCTCACCTCCCCGATTTCCTCTCCCGTAAATCAAATTCAGTCACTGCAGCTTCTTTTCCTTTCCCCCTAAAGTTATCCTAACTTCTGGCTTACCGAGTTCAACATCTTATTTCCAATGGAACATCTCTATGGCATAGTGTAATATGTCTCCACAACTCTTCTAATTTGTAATTCTTATCAATTGCCTTAATCTGTGCTAAAAGTTTCCTTCATCCAAGCTACAACAAAAGGTGAGCAAATTAATAGTAGAAATACCACATCTGAGGACATTTTAAACCTACTTAATTACCACAAACTATTCTAATGACTTTAACATACAGCTTTTCAAATTAAGATAATGCTGACAACAGCTGTTCTGCCAGAAGGCTCTGACCCCATACTTTAATAAAATCACCTTTCCAGCACACACACACACACAAAATTAATTAATTAGTTAATTAATTAAGATAACGCTTCTGCTTATACCTCAAAACACCATAACAATTTTCTAGAGGGATCCTTCCCTAGGATAAGTTTATCAGCATGATTACAAATTACTGTAAGTACTTTAAAGTTAAAACACTGTTTTTTTTTCTTCTAAGTATTTCTTTAATTTATTATGGGCCTTGCCTATAATTAACCCACGTCAGTGATGCTTAACTGCATTTACAAACGCTAAGCTTTCAAATAGAACCGCCTAGTTTTTAAATAAGTATTCCAGGTAGGAATGCATTTATTTTATGTTTCTTCTCTCCTCCTCCTTCAGATCAGCCATCTCGCATATAGTCCTCAAATGCGTGTGGATTTCTTGTAGCCACACCAACTGGTTGATACCACCAACTTTTTCCCCCAACTGACAAGTCTGAATCACCTCCCCAAACTTGAATATACTTGAGAGAAGGGAAAGAGAGAAAGAAAGAAGAAAGAAAGAAAGAAAGAAAGAAAGAAAGAAAGAAAGAAAGAAAGAAAGAAAGACACCAGGTGAGCCAGGATGTTTTGAGGGGTTTTTTGTTTGTTTGCCAGGTTTGTGGGTGAGGTCCTGGACTGTCGACAGATTCTGTGTTAAGGCAGCAAGAAAGGGTGTGTTGTATCTTCCTTCCATTGTGAGCTTACACTTTCACACCATTCTGTTCTCTAAGACCAGGGTAGCTCTGAAGAAACCTGTGGCTGTGGGGGACTTCTCCAAAACAGCTGTGAATGCTTGGCAAGACTGCAGAACACCGAGGCCTTTTGGCTTTCTACCTACCTACACTTGTCGTCATGTGTGTTTATGATCACCCCTGCCCTCCAGACTCTCCATTCATGCATATGTTCAGGGGATTTTCCTTTACTAGAAGCAGATATCTGCATTCACCTCACTCTGCATAATGAACTCTGTGAGGTGCAAACCTGGGAGACAACTGTACTAGATGCTGCATGCTGGAAACCAAGAAAACCGAGACTGGGGGTATACAGATGTTCACACCGATTTTAACAATTAGGTTAGCTTCACGGTTCTAAGAGATCACACACATAGGAGAGTGTTACATCTCTCTCATGGCTTTTTGATATCAGGAATGGAAGAGTATCATTGCAAACTGACACTTAGATTTGTTTTAGTTTTCCCCATGTGGTTTTTGTTGTTTTATTTTGGTTTGCTTTGGTTTAGGTATTAACTACAAATTAATGTACATTAAGGAAGGAAGCTTAAAATCTCATCTCCTAGGAGTTCCTAGGTAGCTCAGTTGGGGTAAGTGCCTGACTCTTGGTTTTAAGTCCAGGTCACGGTCTCAGGGTCATGAGACCCAGCCCCGGGTGGGTCTCTGTGCTCAGCGCAGAGTCTGCTTTTCCCTCCACCACTTCCCTTCTCTCTGTGCATTCCCCTGTTCTCTCTCTGTCTCTCTTTTCTTTCTGATAAATAAATAAAACCTTTAAAAAAATATCATCATCTAGGTTAGAGTTCCCCAATACTATGGACATTTTGGACTGAATTGCTGAATGTCTCCTGAAGACAATTGCCTCAGGTGAGAACTGAGAACTGATCTAAAGGATAGAGGAATCAATAGTATTGAAGAATAATCACTTTTTTACCCCCACATTCTTTCAAAGTCAAAGATGCCTGTGAAGACTATTTAGGAAAGTAGTTCAATATATGCTGTACATGCATTATTTTATTTTGCACACATTACATCACCATTACAAATGAAATCGAACTTTTCTCTTTCTGTCAGTAGGTACTACTTGATAACATCCCCTAACCAAAGATGAGGCACTTATGATTTCACTCTGCACCAATCACAGCAGAGCACTCGGAGATGTGACACACGGATACAACATGACTGCCACTGTTGCTAATGATGGTAATGATAATTTTAGCAAATTCAGGATGGAATAGTCTATGTGATTAAGACTATAACTTTATAGCTACTGTGGGGCTCGCCATTTTATGGTTTGACATTACAACTTTAAAATCCGTCGTGAATAATCTAGGACTAGGTCCGTATCAGAGAAGGTGCTTAATTTTCTGTGACTTAATTTTCATGGAAATTGATTTTGAGTTTATAAAGGTGGAAGTTCAGCTTGGAGCTTTGGCCTCGAGGAAGCAGTGCATTACTAGTAATGCTAGTTAAGCTGACAAATAATGTCCAAAATGTACAATGATTAAAACACAACAAAAGGGGTTTGTTTGGTCATATAAAATCCAAAATAGATCTTCCCAATAGGTAAGTGATCCCCTTCATGGGGTGTTTCAGTTCTTTTTATCATGGGCTCCGCCGTATTTTATTTATGTCTCATAAAATCCTCTGTTGTTTTGTATCAAGCATGCACAAGAAGGAAAGGGAAGAATGGCAGTTGAGGAGTCCAATCAGGTGCCAGCCTAAGGAACATGCCTTCTGGGTTTTGGATCCTGTCCTCCAGGTTTCACATATGCACTAAACCAGGGGCAGTAAGTGATATCGTTTTCCCAATAGCTAGAGCACAGAAATATGAAAAGTCAAGATATAGACTTTGGATTCACCCTTGAGATTTCCATGCCCAAAGGCTGCTGCAAGTGGGCAGTAGCAGACCCCTCATGCTGGAAGACTGGCAAGCAGAACCTGGGATAACCAAACCTGATTACCAGGAGGAACCCAGAGGAGGCACTGTGGGCTCTTTTCATACTTCCATGACCAGATAACTGCAAATGGGCAATACCAGGAATCCAGGTCCTTAAGAAAAGGTGAACCAGAGGTTCAAAGCATCTGAGGACAGAAGTCTGGGTCACTCCACTGCAAGCGATCCAGGCTACTGAAGTGTTATCGGAAAAGAGGAATCTAGAATAGGTGGTACAGGAAGAATATATCAAGGAATAATTACAATGCTGAGATAAACTGCAAAAGATGAGCTATAGCTTGATTTGCTGATATTCTGGGAAACAGCAACCGGCACTAGCTTGAAGAACTGGAGTTGTACTTTTGCTCTCAGGAAAGTGATGGAATATACTAGTTCAGTTTAATGACTCTTCTAAATTCACACATTTGCTTCGTTTTCCCATCAGAATGGCTCTAGCTGTGGTTTGTGTGTCATTGAGCCCATTAGCTGCGGCTGCTACTTTCACTGCTTCTGCTTCAGATTGAGATGAGGGTCAGCTAACCTACTGCTGCCTGCCCAGGTGTATGGCGCCTCTAGCTTCCCTAGCTAGTGCCTGCAAAAGCCAAGGGTTGTGACCAGAAGCACATGCCAGGGGAGAACTTGCGCAGTGGGAGACAGGAGATAGGAAGGAGTTCTTCCTCCCTCTGAACAGTGTTCATTCAGCCTTTCATCTGTTCGCACAGGTCTCTGACAGTGTCCAGTGGGACAAGCAATCATTGAGCCCCAGAATGCTGGAGCATCCACATTCCTCTTTTTCCTCTTTCCCTGCATTTTTTTCTTTTACTTCTCTTCCTAAATGATTCAATCCAAAAACCATTCACTGGGTCTGAGCAAGATATGCATTTATACTGGGAGGGATGCGGGAGAGCGTGGGGAGGAGGACGGACATCTGTGTGGCCCAGAAGAGAGTGCTGGAGCTAGCAGTGAGAGCGTGGGGGGGGGGGGAGGGGTTCGTGTGTGTGTGTGTGTGTGTGTGTGTGTGTGTGTGCAGTAACATAAGAGGGCTTACAAAGTAGATCGCTCAAACAACATTGATGATGGGAGCCAGCTTTCTCACTGTCAGAGACAGCAGCTACAAGTTAAACTCTGTGATATTGGATTGAAATTGGAAATTCAGGGATGAAATCATGACTTTGAAGCTTTATATGTAGATATAGAAATATAGATATGATATGAACGTGTGTGTGTGTGTGTGTGTGTGTGTGTTATTTCTAGCTCTGGCCACTGAGAGAGCCTTGGACCTACAGCCCTCTTTAGCAAGAATTACATTTAGGGCCTACATACTGCTTTTTAAATATCATTCTTAACTATCAGAAGTCAGCCCTCTCTGGAGGAATGGCTAATGCCCAGGCAGGGGCCGAGAAAGTACAAGACAAACCTAGAACATCTTGTGCCAAAAAGGAAAGAAGTTCTTTAAAAGCAATGATGTTACATATAGAAGAATGAAACTAGACCATTCGCTTACACCACACACAAAGGCAAACTCGAAATGGATGAAAGACCTCAACGTGAGGCAGGAATCCATCAAAATCCTGGAAGAGAACATTGGCAGTAACCTCTTTGACATCGGCCACAGCAACTTCTTTCAAGACATGTCTCCAAAGGCAAAGGAGACAAAAGCGAAAA
>PITA01013340.1:0-57921 GCA_004023965.1 Spilogale gracilis | reverse complement strand
CTCTCTCTCTCTCGAATGAATAAATGATCTTTAAAAAAAAAAAAAGGTAGGAGAAAAAATATCCAAATACTTGGAAACAACATACTTCTAAGGAAGCCATGGTCAAAAGGGAAGTCTTGGAGGATATCAGAAAATATTAGAACTGCATAAAAATGAAAATACAACATACCAAAATTTCTGGGACACAAGGCACACAAATTCAACACAGTTCCTGTGACGCTCCCTACAAGGCAAATTCTACACATCCGGCTCTCTGCTCGGCGGGGTACAAGTAGTTTACAAGTAGTAAATAACGTAAAATAACGTACCCAATTCCCAGGCGTGAGAAATAAAATAGAGCTTGAATCTCAAAAGTGACAGATGTCATTTACATTTCCACTGGCCATAATTAGTGACATGATCCCATGTAACTTCAGAGGCACTGAGGAATTTGCTGGGGCACCCCAATAGTCAATAAGCCCTAACCAGTTGGAAGGTTTTATATCCAACAGGGTAATGGTGAAGATGGAAAGAAGTGGTAGAATCTGGAAAATATGTTGGAGGCAGAATCAATAGAACTCCTGATGGATGGGGGTCAGGGGGAGGACAAGAATGAGGCCTAGTTTAGGAAAAGCAGGCAGCCAGTTTAGGAGCCTGACAGAAGAAAAAGCAAATAAAAAGGCTCTAAAATGGAAAAAAAATCTTAGTGTGTTTTAGGAATAACATGTTGAAATGTGATAACTTTGAGCGACAGCAGGATGACATGATGTCAGGAGGAGGATGGGAGCTGGATCATATAGGGCATCTACTCCACTTCAAGGAAGGCTTCCTCTTATTCTACTGAACAGTGAAATCACCGGAGGGTTTTAACAAAGGGCTGACATGATTGGATTTAGGTTTAAAAGTGATCACTCAGGCTGCTGTATAAGCAACGGATTACAGAGGGATAAGCGGTGTGCATAGGTAGGATGCTCTTCCAGCACTCCACATCTACAGTGATGGGAGCTTGAAGTATGGTG
The DNA here is from genome assembly GCA_004023965.1 of Spilogale gracilis. NCBI lineage: Eukaryota > Metazoa > Chordata > Mammalia > Carnivora > Mephitidae > Spilogale > Spilogale gracilis. The sequence continues at coordinate 56,923 of PITA01013340.1, read as the reverse complement.
GCAACGGCAGAGATAGAGATGGAAAGAAGCAAACAAATTTGGCCTATATGGTGGGAGACAATAGATGGGATGGATGGGAGCAGAACCGGGTGAGTAGTCAGATTGTATTCATTCAGTTAATTTCTATTCAATTGCAATACAAAAGTGTAGCCTAAAATATATTTTTTTAAGATTTTATTTCTTTATGTATTTATTTGATAGAGAAATAGAGCCAGAGAGCAGAAGTAGAGGAAACAGCAGAGGGGGACAGAGAAGCAGGCTCTGCACTCAGCAGAGAGCCCGATGCAGCGCTCCATCCCAGGACCCTGAGGTCATGGCCTGAGCTGAAGGCAGACGCTTAACCGCCTGGCCACCCAGGCATCTCTAAAATATTTTTGATAGCTCTTTAGGCTCTGGAAAGGCCAACTGGCAAGAAGACACAAAGGATTCACTCGTTGAACCTCTATTTCAAATTTAGAGCAGTGATATGGAAACTAAAATGAGAAAACAAGCAAAGAAAAGAAACTAGCTAGAGCCTAAGCCACGATAAACATTTCCATGGACTAAAAGTAGCGGGGAGAACCCCACAAAGTCACGTGTAAGCAGAAACCATGGAAATACTAGCCCATGTTTTAGATGTAGGAAGGGACCAAAGGTGACCCAGAGACAGCCTCCCCCTTCTCCCTGGTTGTGCCACCATCAGCGGCAGCTCCGTTATGACCGCTCATTTACATGGAACTGCAGAAACCCAGGAAAGGGAAATCTAGCGGCACCTGACCAGCTCTGCAACACCAGCCTGGAACCCACGATGTAAGACAGGAAAGAGTGAGCACAGAAGAAAAGAAAAGTGGAAAAACAAGAAAGCAGAAAACAAACACTTCCCTCTCCACCCAAAACGGAACTGCGAAATAAAAGTTCAAAGCATATCGAGAACTGTGATGTTAAAGAGGCACCAGTGGGGCTTAGTTGGTTAAGCGTCTGCCTTCTGCTCAGGTCATAATCTCGGGACCCTGGGATCAAACCCCACATCAGGCTCCCTGCTCAGTGGTGAGTCTGCTTCTCTCTCTCCCCTGCCCCCACCCCGCCCATGCACTCCCTCTCAAATAAACAAAATCCTAAAAAAAAAAAAAAAAAAAAGAACTGTAATGTTAAGAAAGATGGGCAACATATCAACAACTGAACCTGAGCTCACATAAGAGGAAATTAACTATAGATTAAGGATGCTTTATAAATACAAAAACATCCATATAATACATCCAATATAATATATCCATAAATATAAGAACTGAAGTACAGAACAAAACAGACATAAACAAAATGAGAACAGGTGGATGTAAAAAATAATTGTATCAATTTCCTAGGGCTGCCATAATAAATTGCAATAAAGTATATGGTTTAAAAGCAACAGAAATTTATTTTCTTATAGTTCTGGAAACCAGAAGTCTAAAATCAAGGAGTTAACAGGGCTATACTCTCTCTGAAGGCTCTAGAAAAGAATCCTTCCTTGCTTTTCCCTCCTGTGGTGGCCCCTAGCAAAACTTGGCATTCCTTAGCCTGTAGTATATCATTCTAATCTCTGCTTCTGTCTTTATGTGGCATTCTTATATGTATTCTCTCCTCTTCTTAACCGATTACATCTGCAAAGACTCTATTTCCAAATAAAGTCACATCCTGAGGCTCTCAAAATTCAGACTTGAATTTTAGGGTGAGGAGAATTATTAACCCATCACAACGATTAATAAAACTCTTAGAAATTAAAAAAGAAAAAAAGATTAGCCCCTGAAATTTGAAAAAAAAAAAACCCACCCCGAATACAAAAAACACCTAATACATACACACACACACACAAAACACACAACCTACTAGATGGCATAACCTCTAGAACACAAAGTGGGAGAATTAATAATTAGAAGACATTTTAAAACACATAACCATCAGAAACTCTTAGACCAAGCACATATAAAAATCTTAGTAGGGATTGGAAACTCCTCGAAAATCTTAGTAAATGCATGCAAAAATTTAACAAGCTTTATCTAATACTTTAACAGTTCTATATGAAGAGAGAGAGAAATGATACTCTGCCTACCAAATAGGACATTTTTTTTCAAATATTCAAGGAATACTTTTAAAGATCTACCAAATCCTAGTTAACAAAGAAAGTTTTACAAATTCTGAAGAACCGTTATCCTATGTTTCATGTCTCTGACTTAGTGCAGTTAAATTGAAAGTCCACAATAAACAAATTTTTCCAAGTCATGGGTTTAGGAACAACAACAACAAAAATCTGTCTCTAAATTAGTCTTGGTAAAGATAAAATCATCACAAAAGTTCCAAATTACCCAAAATAAGATGATAATGAAAATGCAACTTATCATAATTTTGTGGAATGTTGCTAAAGCAAGTGATATGAATGATGCATTCAGCTCAGGATGCTAAAACATTGTAAGACAGAAATAAAGAAACAGAAGGAAAGAAATAATGAAAAAAATGAGCAGAAATTACTGTATTGGGAATGATAAAGAAATATGAGGGGTCTAGACCAAAACATTCATTATTGATAGTTACAAAACAGATAAAAATAGAAAAATAGAGGAAGCTTACAAAAAAACAAACAAAAAGAAAACAAAAAGAGAGGGAGAGAGAGAGAGAGAGAGAGAGAGAAAAGATAGGCTAGAATTTAAAAAGAACATACACTGCAGTGCCTGGGGGGGCTCAGTCGGTTGAGAGGCTAACTCTTGATTTCAGCTCAGGGTCCTGAGATCGAGCCCACGTCAGGCTCCATGCTGGGCATGGAGTCTACTTGAGATTCTCTCTCCCCCTCCCTCTGCTCCTTCCTCAATCCTGCATGTGTACGCTCTCTAAATAAATTTACTTTAATTTAAAAATAAAAGCACATAACTACAAATACGGTAGAGATGTTTTAACTTATAAGATAAGACACTGAATGTCTTCACACCAACAAATTTGAAAGTAGAGATGAAAAGAAAAATAGAATGCCTGAGTAAGCTAATAGCTATTAAAGATAGTAAATTAGTAATTATGTGTCTCTTCCTAAAAAAAATCACCGGCCCCCACAGACTATAATCCTTGCTTTATACAAAGTATTTCAGAGTATTTTTTAAAAGAGGAAAATCTCTCTGACTCATTTTAAGAGGCTTGAAGTTAAAATTGGAAAGAAAAAAATCATTAATTATGAGAATAGATAAAGCAGTCTGAAGTGGAATATTTCCAAATCAAATTCCTACAGCTAAAAATGAAAGGTAACCAAGATGATGGAATCCAGGAATACAAGGATAGATTAACATCAGAACATCTTTCAGCGAAATACATCAAGTTAACAGGTGGAAGAAAAATTATCCTAATATAATCAATCCCTAAATAAAATACATCTGTTGTGTATGTTTAAAAGAAAAAATAATCTCAGCAAAATTCCGAAGCAAACTGCTTTAACTTGGTAACTGATATTTATCAAAACTTCTACTTTGAAGATGGTAGTGTCCAGTCAGTATCTCCTTTCCCTCTTGGAAACTGCCCAAAGCCCCCACCATTACTCCAACAAATAAGAAACAGAAAAGCTAATTAAAACCTTAGCAAAATGTAGGAGCCTGATGAATCTCCAACTCTTGTCTCAGTAAGTGGGAAGGATGCCACAAAGCAGAGGAATCAAAGAGAAGATCCCTGCTTTTTTAATGCACACCTAAAAAAAAATGGAGCAAGATACTTCTTCAAGGTCAGAGGCATTTCCTATAGTGCAGAGCCCAAATATCTTGTTTGCAACAAGAAGAATGAGATGCATTCGTTGGTGACACAAGCTACTTAGAACACACTTTGGTTCCAAGAAGCCAAAGACACGGGCCTGAAACATGACTCATTTATTAACTATCATTTCCCGGAATTGATTTACCACCATGGCAGAAGGAGGCAAGAGTAACTTTACACGATGAACAGTTTTATGGTTACATGTCTCCCTTTGCATGGGAGAAGTAAAACCTAGACTAATTCTTACAAATTCTTGGGTCATAAGAAACATGACGACCAGTATGGAATACACACAATGCAAACTTTCTACAAAAACAGTTTTAAGAACACCTCACCTCATTCAAAGATATGTAACCAAAAAGGACAGAATCGAGTGGCCACTAAGCACATGAAACAGTGTGCAACATGATATATTATCAAAGAAGTGCAAATTAAAACCTGGAGGAGGTATGAGGACTATACTACACGTTACATTAAAATGCAAAACAATCGACAATCCCAAGGGTTACAAGCATTAGGAACAGCTGTCCCTCCCTTACGTTGCTGGTGAGCATTAGAGGGTACAGCGACTTCGGGAAACTGTTTGCTAATGTGTTAAAAAGTTAAGGGGCGCCTGGGTGGCTCAGTTGGTTAAGCGACTGCTTTTGGCTCAGGTCATGATCCTGAAGACCGGGGATCGAGTCCCACATCAGACTCCCTGCTCGACAGGAAGCCTGCTTCTCCCTCTCTCACTCTCCCTGCTTGTGTTCCCTCTCTAGCTGTGTTTCACTCTGTCAAATAAATAAATAAAATCTTTAAAAAAAAAAAAGTTAAATCTATGTCTGCTCAATGACCTAGCAATTCCACTCCCAGGTATTGGCATTAGAGAAATGAAAGCCTATGTCCACAACAGACTTCCTACAATGAACAGTAATGGTTGTAGCGGCTTTATTCGTAATAGTCACAAACTGAAAATGTCTCAGCAGGAGAAGGATTAAAAAAGAACTATGATAAACTCATTCACATAATGATTTAAAAAATGCAAACAGAAAGGACTATGTACTGTAACAACAATGGGAAAATACTTAACAATATTGAACTATACACTTAAAAAATGGCAAATCTCTATTACGTATATTTTACCACAGTTATAAAAGTAATAATACAAAAGACTATTTACTGAATAATTGCATTTATATGAAGAAGTTCAAGAAGAAACAACACTAATCTAGAGTGATAGAGGCCTGAATGGAAGTTCTCCCTGGGCAGGAGGTATTTATCTGTGAAGAATATACAAGATTCTATATATTGGAAATGTTATGTATTTTGATCTGGTGATGGGCCACAGAGCATTACATATTTAGATGTTGCGTGTATTGTGTGAATACTTAGTATCTAGCGCTTTCCTGTAAATATGCGATATACCAAAAGAACATAGTAGACATAAAGAGCCTAGGAAAGAAATGGAGAGATAGCAATCAGAGTTGAAAGCTGACAGAACTCAGGAAAAAAGTGTGTAGGGGAAAAAAAAGTCATTATAGCAATGAAGGTCAGACTAGAAGGAGAATCATGCTGAAAACCTAGAAAGACTGGGGCAACTGGGGTGCATGGATGGCTCAATCAGTTAAGCATCTGCCCTCAGCTTAGGCCATGATCCTAGAGTCCTGGGATTGAGTTTTGCATTGGGCCCCTTGCTCTGCAGGGACCCTGCTTCTCCCTCTGCCTGATACTCCCTCTTCTTGTGTGTTCACACTCGCTCTCTCTGACAAATAAATAAAATCTTAAAAAAGAAACCAAAAACAAAAAAAACTAAAATAGGAATTAGAATAGAAAGCAAAATGAAATTAAATAAAATGTTTTTAAAAATTAGAATAAGAGTTGTGGCTACCTGGGTGTGTTCATTTTGTGATAATCCAATGAACTATGCATTTATGATTTGTGTAGTTTTAATAGGTGTATTTTAACTCAATTCACGTGTTTATTAAAATAAGAATTATCAGGGGGGAAAAAATGAAAGTGAAAGACAGGCAAACAATATCCAATTATATGCGCAGTCTGAGTTCCCAATGCAGAAAATGGAAATACAGAAAGAGAACACATTTATCAATCAATACATAAGACAGTTCTCTAAGATTACAAGAGGATTTGAATCTGTACCTTTTTAAAGGTTTTATTTATGTATGTATTTGAGAGAGAGAGAGAGAAAGAGAGAAAGAGAGAACGCGCCCATGCATGAGACCCCTTTGATGATCACCTTTGTCACGATCCTAAATGTCTAGTCCTTCAAACTTCTAGGAATCCTTAATTCATCACTGTCAGGACCCCCATTATGATACCGAGCTAAAATAATCATCGAAACTTCATTTTAGAAAGAAATGTATTTACATAAGTCGCTTGTTTTTCCTAACTTTTTATTTTGACATAATTTTACACGTAAATGTTACACAGATACTCTCCCCTTCCTCCATGCAGTCACCTGGATTGAGAGGGGACTGTGGGGACTGCAGCACCCACCTTCAGCCACAAGGAGGCAGGACACATCTAAAGTTGCAGAGAGCAGGAAGAAGCTGAGTGCCTCCTAACTTCAAGGAGCTGATATACAGACCCACACTGCCTCCTTCTGGACTTCGTTTGTTATTTTGTAAAGTTTTTATTTAAATTCTGGTTGGTTAACATATAGCGTACGTTTGGTTTCAGGTGTGCAATATAGTGATTCAACACTTGCATGCAACCCCTTTAAATGAGACTAATTTATCCAGGTACCCCGACCTCACTGCCCTTTCAAAAGTTCGTGCGTGATATGCCACTTCACTTTTACAAAAGACCAGCCTTAGTACCTGTTTACTCTAAGCAAAAGAAATCGGAAGCAGATTTTCTCTTTGACGAGAAAAAAAGCAAATCTAGCATTCTGCATTTGTTCCGCAGCCAGCCTTCATAGAGGCGGTGAGCACCGTCGGTGGCCAGAGTACCAGCACCAAGTCCCTTCCCCAGGAACTATATACACTCAGCATTGCAGGCGCAAGCCACCAGAGTTGAAATGTGTCTCTGAGCATCAACGTTTTATCTCAATTTATTTTGTGCAAGATGTGTCCTAAGGCATCAGAAAAGCCCAAGAGAGGTAAATCTGGGGGTCTGGGTGTGCTCAAACATTTTCCATGTAAATTAATGTAATTGCTTCTTTGTTTATAGAAGATTTTAGCTTATAGAAGCTTTCAGCTTCTATAGATTTCAGCTTATAGAAGATTTTATAGGAATGCCCTATTTTCAGATATTGGGGGAAACCTATATCCTATTCGAAAGAGTTACAAAGATAGTACAAAATATCCTCATATACCCTTGGTCCAGAGTGTCTGTTTTATCACTTTCGGTTTCTCATTCTCTCTCAGAGACTTTAAGAGCCAATATGTGACTTGGCTATTTTGCCAAAAGAAAATCACATCCCAGAAAGGGGCTGCTTCTTTTGTCTGTGTCCCATAAGGAGACCACAGCAAACATACAACGGATGTAAAACAAAAACAAGCGACTTCCCTATCGTAAATATGATATTTTGGGAATTGTCTGGATACTTTAGCACAATCTGGTGAAAGCCAATTGATTCAATTTCTGGTTGCCAGCCACTCCGGTATTTCTAGTCTGTGTATTTGTTTCTATAAATTATCTAGCCCTTTGGAATAAAGATTTGATGTGTGCTTGAGAGAGAGAAGGGCTGGCTTTCACAGGGAATAGGTCCAAAGAACAAAACCAGCTTCTCAACCCTGCCTTCCCTTACTCTTCCAGGTGAAGATAAAATTAGAAGGCAAGAGAACAAGAAAGAAGGAAACACCAAGCAATAGCATATATCCCTAGAAGAATGGGAAAATTCCTATGAATATCTTTGGTTTTCTACTCTTTTTTTAAAAGATTTTATTTGTTTATTTAGAAAATTCAAGCAGGGGGAGAGGGAGGAAGGGAAAGAGTTAAAGAATCTCAAGCAGACTCCTCAGGGAGCCTGGAGCCCAACACCGGGCTTGGTGTGCGGCTCAAACTCAAGACCCTGAGATCATGACCAGAGCCAAAACCAAGAGTCAAGCATTCAACCAACCAAGCCACCTAGGCAACACTCTTCTAATCAACAGTGACTGTCCTGTTTTGAGCTGGTTAGGATCCTAGTATCTGGATGAAGGAAGCTAAGATCCCAGAATACAGGTGGAGAATCTATATATGAAGAGGACGTACCTAAGAGACAAAAATCCAAATTATTCAAAGGAGTATAAAACGGCTGTCCTTTGTTCTGTGATTCTTGCATCTTCAAATCTTGACTCTTCAGTTTAGGGAGAGAGATTCTTTTGAAGAAAGCATCAGGATACCTTTTCTAAAAGAAAGGTCCTAAAGCTGGGTGATAAAAGCAAGAGTTGGCACTGTTCATATTAGACATGTGTTTGTATTAGACATTTTTAAAAAAATGTTAGTTCATGTTTTTTATTATTAACCCATATACAATTACTCATCTTCTGGTCTGTTGAAGCAGTAGGTCAGACGTTTGCCACAATGTCTGTCGAAGTGGCTAGCCATAAAAACTCTAGCATCAGGCTCATCTGAAGGGCACTCCCAATGAAGGCAACTGATTTTGCCCTTCTAATCTACCTTATGGTATTTCGGGACAGCCAGTTTAACCTTCTTTCTCTTATGCTTATTCTTTCTGGGCGTGGTATAAGACTTCTTCCTTTTCTTAGCACTACTATGAAGTCTCAACCCAAGACAAAGAGTGGACTCCTTTTGAATGTTGTCGTCAGACCAAATACATCCATCTTCCAGTTGCTTGCCAGCAAAGACCAGTCTGGGCTAATCAGGAGGAATACCTTCTTTATCCTAAATATTGGCCTTTACATTTTCTATTGTATCTAAGGGTTCAACCTCGAGAGGGATGGTCTTCTCCTTAAGGGTTTTCACGAAAAATCTGCATCTTGGCAGGGGTTCCACTGCACATGGTGGATTGGAAAGGGAAGCAACAGGTCACCCACCTGTATTAGGCATGTTAATTTTCTACTTGGAATATCTTCCTTTTGGGGAGTTTCCTTCCCCTTTCCTGGAGTTGTTTTGGGTAGTGAACTACTGTGTCTCAATCCCAGACCCCTTTGCTACCAGCACCATAAAGCCCATCACATATGTGACCCATACTAGGTCCATCTCATGCGCTCTCACAGGAATTGGAATCTGGAGTGGAATTCCAAAGGGCTGCGGGAAGAAGGGGCTGGATCATCCTGTGGCAATGGGAGTGACCAGAGTTATAGAGAATTCTGGAGCTCACCTGTTTACTGTCTTTTTTTTTTTTTTTAAAGAATTTATTTATTTGACAGCGAGAAACACAGCGAGAGAGGGAACACAAGCAGGGGGAGTCAGAGAGGGAGAAGCAAGCTTCCCGCAGAGCAGGGAGCCCGATGTAGGACTCGATCCTGGGTCTCCGGGATCATGACCTGAGCCGAAGGCAGTTGCTTAACCAACTGAGCCACCCAGGCGCCCCTGTTTACTGTCTTTCACAAAGCCTGATTGATTTCTCCATTGCTCATGTGAGCTATCACTATCCCGCCAGTCACCCAACCCCTTCAAGTTAGCAGAATCAGTTTTTGTTATTGACAAAGAACCTTAATTAATATGGAAATTGATGGGGCACCTGGGTGGCTCAGTCGTTCTGCCTTCCACTCAGGTCATGATCCCAGGGTTCTGGGATCAAGCCCCGAGTCGGGCTCCATGCTTGGCAAGAAACCTGCTTCTCCCTCTCTCACTTCCCCAGCTTATGTTCCCTCTCTGGCTGTTTCCCTCTGTCAAATGAATGAGTAAAATCTTAAAAAAAAAAAATATATATATATATATATATGGAAATTGATGCCTGAAAATGGGTATCCTTGGAGAAATGTGGGGTGTTTAGAATGAGTTTTTTGGCTAATAGGAAGCAGAAGAATGTGAGGCTCCATGAATATTCACGGACACTGTTCTTTCACTGTGACTGGGGCTCTGGGAGCCTAGTAGTTGTTGCACAGACCAATTTAAACGATGGAGGATGGCAGACAACCAAGCCTGATGGTTGTTTTCCATCCAGCATATAATTTAAAACAAGAGGGCACCTGAGTGGCTCAGGTGGTTAAAGACTCTGCCTTCAGCTCCGGTCATGATTTCAGGGTCCTGGGATCGAGGCCCACATCGAGCTCTCTGCTCAGCAGGGAACCTGCTTCCTCCTCTCTCTCTGCCTACTTGTGATCTCTCTTTCTGTCAAATAAATAAATAAAATCTTTTTAAAAATAAAAATAAAATAAAACAAGAGAAGGAGATCAAATCTCAAAATTTCACCTTGGTGATAGTCCAGTTTTCTCCGTCTTTGACCAACCAACCAACCAACAAACAAACAACAACAACAACAAAAATCCAAAAGCAATTCCTGTCTAAAGCTGTAAGACCAAGGATGTACAAACCAAACCCAGAAACTGATTTTGAGAGTTAGGTTCACAAGTCTTTCTAAGTCTTTCATATGAAGGTTGGAGAAGTGATCAGAAGACAGTGCATCCTGGCAAGCAGAAAAGGCAACATTCAAGATGATCTGTAACTCAGTACAGCTCAAAGACATACTGGTCCCCAGACCAGGGGCATTGGCATTCCCTGGGAACTTGTTAGAAATGCAAATTTTCGGGACAGCTGGGTGGCTCAGTCTGTCAAGTGTCTGCCTTTGTCTCAGATCATAATCTTTTTTTTTTTTTTAAAGATTTTATTTATTTGACAGAGAGAAACACAGCCAGAGAGGGAACACAAGCAGGGGGAGTGAGAGAGGAGAAGCAGGCTTCCCACCGAGCAGGGAGCCCGATGTGGGACTCGATCCAGGGTCTCCGGGATCATGACCTGAGCCGAAGGCAGTCGCTCAACCAACTGAGCCACCCAGGCACCCCAGATCATAATCTTGGTGTCCCGGGATTGAGCCCCATATCGGGCTCTCTGCTCAGTGAGGAGTCTGCTTCTCCCTCTTCCTCTGGGATCTCTCTCGCTCCTGCTCAAAGAAATAAAAAATAAAATCTTAAAAGAAATGCAAATTTTCTAGCCCAACCCAGACCTACTAAGTCAGAAACTCTAGGGGCAGGCATAGCTGTCTGGAGTTTGGCGGGTCCTCCAGGAGACGCTGAGGAGAGTTTGAGAGGAACTGACAGAAAGGAACTGAAGATCTCCAACCACCTGAAATAACTCCTCACTCTGCTTTCTTTGACGGAGGAGGCATTGCCACCTTTGCATGCAGGACTAATACCTTCCCTCAGAAGCCCAGTCCCACTGTTGCAATAGCAACCAGCTATATTTTGCATGGCCTTGGTAAAGGGGGTGGGGGAGGCAATCCTGAATATTAGTACATTAGAGTTAGAAGCCTAGAAGAAGTTGCAGAAATGTGCTAACTTATATCCCCCCAAATTGGGAGAATGTGGGAACAGCTTAGAGGTTGCTAGATCAGGAGCACGGTCCCCACAGACTACCCCGCGGAATGCATAGATGTGGGCACCTCCCAGAGATGGTGTATTCAGAGTATAACAAGTTGGGGAAAGACTGTCTACATAAACGTGTACTGAACTTTGTCAGCCCAAAAGTCAGAAATCCCTTAGCAAATATGAAAGAAGAAATTCAGACACTCGAGGAAGAGGGAATAAAGGATTAGATAGATGATGCTCACCGAGCCTAGGCACCTCTTCACCACATCTTTGATATAAACTTTCATTTTAGTAACAAAAAGTATAGGTTAAAGGGTATCAGTATGGCTTTATGGCAGGAAGGTGAAGCCACTCTGGGTAGTTTAAGCAAAAAGGTAACTGCACTCAACTAGACGCTTGCAAAATCACTGAAAGAGATGGGGGTGGGGTGTGCGTGGAGGGGGGGCAGCACCAGAGTTGTGAAGTACTGGAATTTGATCCTCTGATAAGAAAAAAAGCCACCACTGTTTCCACCGTCCCTTTGCAGTGTTGAAAGTTGCAATTAGATGCGCTTAGGTCAGCGGCTGCCTTTAGCTACCCATGCTTGCCGGCAAAGACAGCAGCAGGAGAATAGCTTCTGTCTCACGTCTCTCTTTCATGTCATTCAAGAGTGTGTCTAATTGGCAGAAACCAATTTGCTTCCAGAATATAAGCTGGAAAGGAGTCGGGGGAGCATGATTTTTCGCTTCCTAGCGGAGCAGGAAGATACATTCAAGGAGGCATGAAGGGGTGGTGAACTAATTCTGTACCCATCTTCCATGAGAAGTGACAGCTCTGTATAAAAAGCCTTCTAGAGACTTGGAATGTTGGGTGAGAGAGCTGCCACTGGGGTGCACTCCCAGATCTCAGGGATGGGGGGAGCTCAAGATGTGTGTGCCCATGTAGAAGTTGCTAACCCTCAGAGGTAAGCTGAACTTGGGTATCCTAGCAGACAGTATGGTGGTCAGGGTAATCAGGTTCCAGTGAAAAGAGCCTGACCCTTAATGAATATCAGGTGGCTCCAAAGTGTGGCATGTCAGAAAACTTCAGTTCTTGTTTGATTTGTAGGATCCCTTCCATCCCACCACAAAGGTCAGGGCTGAGCCACCTTCCTTGACAGTTAGGTTTGGGTTCTTGTTTTTGTTTTTAAGCTATCTTGCAGATCCGAGTTAGTTCAAGGCAACACATTAATGGTTCAATTGAATTGTAAATTGAAATTGCCACCAGGCCATTTCACTACTCAGGCCACTGGGAACCACCAAAAAGAGGTATGGGTTGCTGGGCTGGCTTCGGAAATCTTTGATGTTCCTCCCTTCAAAAGGCAAACCTAAGTGCTCACCCCTTGGGCATGAGTCAAAATGACTTTCTTCTAATCCACAATTTTTTCTCTAAGCCCTAACTGCACTGCATCTCACAAATGTTGATAAGTTCTGTTTTTATTTAGTTTCAAATTAAATTTTTCTCTCGAGATTTCTTCCTTGAGCCATATACTATATAGAACTGTGTTGTTTAATCTCCAAATACCTTGAAATTTTCCAGCTATCTTTGTGCTATTGATCTCTAGTTTAATTCTGTTATCCGAGAACATATTTTGTATGTTTTCTATTCTTTTACATTTGTTAAGGTGTGTTTCATGGCCCAGAATGTGGTCTATCTTCCTGAATGTTCCATGTGAGCTTGAGAAAAACACGTATTCTTCTGTTGTTAGAGGAGCAGTTAACCATTGAACAACACAGATTTGAACTGTGCGGATCCATTTATATGCTGATTAAAAAAATAAATACAGGACAGTACTGTAAATATATTATTCTTCCTTATGATTTTCTTTTCTTTTTTTTGATTTTATTTATTTATTTGACAGAGAAAGGAAGTGAGAGGGCACAAGCATGGAGAGTGGCAGGGAGAGGGAGAGGGAGAAGCAGACGCCCTGCTGAGCAGGGAGCCTGAAGCAGGGCTCCATCCCAGGACTCTTAGATCAGGACCTGAGCCAAAGTCAGATGCTTAACCGACTGAGCCCCCTAGGTGCCCCTAAATAGTTTCATAAAATTGACTTATTTATTTATCACACCCACTCCCTACTGGGCTGTGCTAATTGGTATAAGAGGTTTGAAAGGATCAAGAATGTATGACTGCTGCTATGCCAAGCCAACCTCAGCCTGTTCATTTCTTCCAACACCATATACATAGGGTAATGTACTGACAATGGGGAATGGGGGATACAAGTAACTCAAATGGTATATCATCAAATAATTTTAAACACCATCTCACACACACACATACACACACACTCACTCATAAAGGGTTCCAGAGTATAGACTTCACAAAGCAATGGACTTTCTACTGTATAATGCCTGAAAAATTCTACCTAGAGAGCTTTACCCATTCTATTTCAGAAGATTCTTATGGGATTTTGGATTCACTTTTAAATGTAAGCATTTTAAAACTCAACAAATTAAAAAATCTTGCTGAAGCTGTCCTAGGCTGAAAGATTTCAAGTACAAACTAAAGAAAGGAATTCACATAAATCTTTATTAAACCATTACTATGTTGGAAGCCTTGTGCTAAATAAAGTATGGCACAAAGTTGATCTGGTCAGGGAGGAGCACAAGGAAAGGAATTGTAGGTTAACATGTTACCATCCCGCGAAGATTCTATAGTTACTCCTTTCTAAGGGAAGAACAATTTTTGCTACAGGAGACATTAACATTTTGCACTCAATGCACTTAAATCCCTCAATCTGGGTCAATCTCCTGGTTGTTAAAATGGTATATGCAGAGGCGCTTGGGTGGCTCAGTGTGTTAGGCATATGCCTTTGGCTCAGGTCATGATCCTTAAGTCCGGGATCCAGCCCCGCATTGGGCTCCCTGCTGGGCGGGAAGCCTGCTTCTCCCTCTCCCACTCCCCTTGTTTATGTTCTCTCTGTAGCTGTGTTTCTCTCTGTCAAATAAATAATACCTTTTTTAAAAATGATATATACATACTTTCTGGATTACTCCTTATTTTAAAATACTGAATTCTGCCCAATTCTCAACATGTTCTAATTTTAGGTTAAAAATATGGTCATGGGGCACCTGGGTGGCTCAGTTAGTTAAGCTACTGCCTGCCTTCGGCTCAGGTCATGATCCGGGAGTCCTGGGATCCAGCCCTGCATTGGGCTTCCTGCTCGCTGGGAAGCCTGCTTCTCCCTCTCTCACTCCCCCTGCTTGTGTTCCCATTCTCGCTGTGTTTCTGTCAAATAAATGAATAAAATCTTTAAAAAAATATATCATCACACTACTCTTGTCCCATGGCACCACCTCTCCCTCCTCTGTCAAACTTTCTACCAACAGAGAACCGTGCTTTGCGTCCTAAAGTGGACGTAAGGGAAAGAGACTCCGAAACCTCGGTGGGAACCTCCGTGGGATTAATCCTTGCGTGCTTGCATGCAGAGTCCCTAATCCCGTTTCCAACGTCACTCAAATGCAGAGCTGCATCAGAAAGCCTCTTCAAGGTTCCCTGCATGTGCAAGACTTCTGCGATTAAAATGCATCTCTCCTGAGGCGCCCGGGTGGCTCAGTTGGCTAAGCAACTGCCTTAGGCTCAGGTCATGATCCCAGTGATTCAGGATCGAGCCCCCCCATCGGGCTTCTTGCTTGGGCGGGGGGAGCCTGCTTCTCCTCCTCTCACTCCCTCTACTTGTGTTCCCTCTCTAGCTGTGTTTCTCTCTGTCAAATATATAAAATCTTTTTTAAAAAAAATGCATCTCTTCTTGGGAGAGAATTCACATAAAGCACCCATGGTAAATTCGCTAGTTGAGGGCCATGGCAACCGCAAGGCAGAGCTGAATCTGGTTTCTCTTTGAGAAGCTTTCCCGGGGAGAACATCCCACGCTAACAGCGGAGGGCCCGGCACCACGTGGCTGCACCAACAGCGGGATTGGCCGAGCGCATTTTAGCGCTGCTGTCTAGACGCGCAGGGTCCCGCCCAGCTGCCAGACGAGCTGGGACGCGGAGAGGAGAGGCCAGAGGGAGATCGCAGAGGGGAGGGGGGCGGGAGGGGGGTGGGGGATCCGGAGAAGCCCGCGGCCGGGAGTCTTGGAAGGCCCGAAAGGCGCTAGGCCAGCCGCGCCACAACTTGCCCAAACCAGACAGGCTTCATTCTGCGCCGTGGAAGAAGGAGTTGGGCCCGCAGCTTCCCGCTCGGCTGCTCCTCGGCCTCCGTGGGCCCCGCCTGCGCCAGCAGCGCTTCTGGGGTCTGGGTCCCCAGCGTCGCCCCGTCCGCCTGCAGCGCCCGGCGCCAGCCAAGGAGCGCGCAGCTGGGGTGAGCCGAGGCCCGGGATGCGCCAGGAGCCCTTGGGAGCCGGCGGCGGACTCGGCATCTCGGTGCCGGCGTAGCCAGGGCCTCCTCCCGCTTTCCCCGACCGCGAGCAGAGGCACGCAGACCCCGCTGGCGTGGCTGCGGCAGCACCCCACTCCCCATTTCCCTGCCAACCGACAGTGCCGTGGCCTCACTGGAGCCGGTGCAAGCTGGCCTTTGTCTTTGCTGGTTCAACGGGCCACCCCGCAATGCGCCTGGGACTGGAAGCGCCGCGCCGCAGCCCAGCCCCGGGATGCGGGGCGGAGGGAACGGGAAAACGTGCCCCCTTCTTTCCTGTTCCGGCCATCTTGGGACCGAGACTCAGCCAAGGGGCAAGGATGGCCAGCAGCGCGGCTCTCTGCGCGGAGACTGGCGGCAGCGAACGTAGATGGGCCCTCCAACCCCCCGCCTCCTCCTTCGCTTGCAGTGCGAGCGCGCAGAGAGCCCCCCAAGTTCAGCTCCAAAGGCCTGGGCCCAGAGCATAGGTGAATCTCCCTAACAGGCCAGAGGCAGAGAAAATAGGAGAGATGCGGGCAGGGAACTGACATTTACTTAACAAAACGCCGAATTCATTCAATCATTCTGTATCCACGTGTCCGTTTGGCAAATTCTCAACTCTCTCTGTGCCAGGTGCTGAGGACATAACCGTGAGCAAGAGAAATCACAGCCCTTGTTCCCATTGATCCTGCAGCCCAGTGGATGGAGCCCACAGTCCACAGACCTGCCAGGTCGGTATCCCGACGTCCTTTACACAGGTTGGGAAACTGAGGCCTGGGGCTGACATAACTTGTTCTAGGTCAAGGCGCAAGTAAATAAATGGAAGAATCAAACTTTGACCCTAGGTCTGTAAGTCTTTTATGCCAGCTGCAGTGATTCGTTAATAGTTCTTTTTTTCCAAAGGCCCTTTAAAAGTTATTTGGATGTACAGTTTATGTGAAGTCATATGAAGTGTGTTCTCTATTTCCTGGATGCTTTCATGCGGGTTTATTTCTAGTTTACAGTACCCAGAAAGTGCTAAAAAATAAACGTTAACAACTTTGCTTTCCTTTCTTCTATTCACATATCTGGCTGTTAGGAAAGAAAAAAAATTTCCTGATGGTTCCAAGCAAGGACTCCTCGGTGGATTGAGGAATGTGGGGCTTTTCCTCAGCTCATTGATCTCTGTGGTAGCTACAGGAAGCACCCAAAGGACCCTGAGAATGAAAGGCCTGTGGTCTGCAAGTTGCTGCTAGAGATATTTTAGCCTCTCCATATAACAGAATGCAGCTGCCGCAAGAGTCCTTAAGGTAAATGACGGGGCCCTCGAAGCTGATGGGTAATGTTCCCTTCCGTATAATTTTTTTTTGTTGTTGTTACCTTCACATTTTGAGAATGTATCCTTTTGGAAAGACAAGTAAAGTATTACGATCTGGGCAAATTCCTTGATTTGTACTTCTATCAGTATATTTAGGCAGGCAACTAATAGAGGAAGAAAGACTCCATTTAAAAAAAGTGTCTTAGGTATAAGAAATTGAGAAAACCTGCCATCAAATAAAATGAGCTACTAATTTAATTTTTTAAACAGTTTCATTGAAGTATAATAGACAAATGCACCCTTCGTTTTCAATGTCTAATTCAATAAATGTTGATAAATGTATATAACAGGTAATCAACAAACAGCACAATCAAAAAACGGAACATTTCTATTATACCGCAAAAGTGTGTTTCTGCTCTTTTGCGGCTAATTTCCCTCCATCCCATTTAATTTTACACAGTTTTGTTGCTTAACGTTTTTTAAGTTGTGTGTAAAAGATGAGGATGGGGCATTTCTAATCCCAAAACCTAAGGCAGGGGCAGGGGTAAACAACTGGAGGCTGGCAGCTGGGACCGAAAGTGCGGGGGGATGTGGCTCTTTTCGCCTTCGGGACATGGAGTGTCAGCCTCAGAGCCAGGAGGGTAGTGGCCCAGGGAGCCAGCGCCCAGGAGATGCCCTCTCCGGGTGCACGCGCTCGCCCACGAGGTCTTCTCTGGTCCCGCAGGGCGCTGGGTGCACGCTGACCACTCCGGGGTAGACGCGCGGTCCGCTCCAGGTCCCGGCGGGGGCGCTGCCATAGCAACGGCCTGGACGCCCGGACCTTAGGCCGCCGCCCGGGCGGGAGACCTGGCCTCCTCCCGCTCCCAAGGGGTGGGGCGGCGGCGGCCCGGGAGGCGGCCCGGGCCGGTAGACAGGACCGCCCCCTTCTCGGATGCCAGCGGAGGCGTCGGATTTGCTTCCAAGCATGGTAAGAGCAGGGAGATGGGGCTGTCTGGGGATGTGGGGCTGGCGGCGGCCGCGGCTCCCCGGGACTCCCAGTTCCCCTACCACGGCCACGCTGTTGCCTTCCCGCAGCCCTTCCAGAAGCACGTCTACTATCCGCTCGCTAGCGGCCTGGAGGGTCCCGACGCCCCCGCAGCTGCCTCGGCCACGCGGTCAGCGATGGCCAGTGCTGCCCGCAGCGCGGCGTCGGGCCCCCTGCCCTTCTTCCAGTTCCGGCCCCGGCTGGAGAGCGTGGACTGGCGGCGGCTGAGCGCCATTGACGTGGACAAGGTGGCGGGGGCCGTGGACGTGCTGACGCTACAGGAGAACATCATGAACATCACTTTCTGCAAGCTGGAGGATGAGAAGTGTCCGCACTGCCAGTCGGGGGTGGACCCGGTGCTGCTGAAACTCATCCGCCTGGCGCAGCTCACCATCGAGTACCTGCTGCACTCCCAGGAGTTCCTCACGTCGCAGCTGCACAACCTGGAGGAGCGCCTGCGCCTGAGCCTGGCCGAGAGCGAGGAGAACAAGAAGCTCCTCGCCAAGCAGGCTGGAGAGATTAAGTTACTCAAGGAAGAGTGTAAACGCAGGAAAAAGATGATCTCGACCCAGCAGCTGATGATCGAGGCCAAAGCCAGCTATTACCAGGTGGGAAGCTGCATTGTGATTCCAATTCATAATCCAGTAAAACTCTGGGTTGCCAACAACTGGGATGCGGAGGGTCCTTTCCTAGATCACTGCTTCCCCTCCCTCCCCCCTTTTCCCCAATGGTTAAGCAAAATAGTGATTGTAACCAACAGGTGATATGGTTCATTACCTTCCCTAGATGACCACAGGATTAATAATTAAACAATGTCCACAGTGCTTTATTGAAGCCATCTAAATGCTGGCTGTTTAAGAAACTGTGTCCTCCTTCTAATCGATGTAGTGAAAAATAAACCATTTACAAATTGCTGTTGAGGTCTGCCCCAGATGATGTGCTATGATTAAATTTGTGGGGATTTTATTTCAAAATATTTTTAAACTTATGGAAGGGTTGTAAGAGTAGTGCAGAGAACTTCATAAACCCCTCACCCAAATTCTTCAGTTACGAACATTTGCCCCATTTGCTTTATTTCCTCAGTGTCTATATACATAGTGTAATTTTTGAGTATAACATAAATCAGTGTACTTATTTTTATGGATTAGAGTATCAACAATGTTTGATAGAGATAAAGATATCTTTGATAAAGATATTAAGGTAAGCAACAGGCTAACAAGATTGAATTCATTCCCTTACACTGTAGTCACTTTGGCTAAATATGGGTTAAAAGGCTTCAGTGAATGGGATGCATGGCTGGTTCAGTCAGTAGAATATACTTGATCTTGGGGTGGTGAGTTCCAGCCCCATGGTGAGAGTCAAGTTTATTTAAACAACAACAAAAAATGCCTCAGTGGACTTAGGTACTAGTGGTGTGAGTGATTGCAGAGGACTGGTAGTGTGGGTAGGGTGGGTCATGTGCTTAGGACTAGCCTCAACAGAAGCCTTGGGAGAAGCATACTTAAAATAAGTGAACAATTAGGAGAGAATATTGTTAGAAAGCCTTAGTGTTTAGCCTTGGATACACAACTGTGTGGTATAACCCTCAAATAACACCTGATGTTGCTAATTGCCTATTTGTTCCATAAATTTATTTATAAATAGTCCTGATATGGCCTTTTATAAATATATTTATTATACAAGGAATAGAATGGATTCTATTTAGACATTAAAAATAGTTTAGCTTGGGGTTCTTTTTTTTTTTTTTTAAAGATTTTATTTATTTGACAGAGAGAAACACAGCCAGAGAGGGAACACAAGCGGGGGGAGTGAGAGAGGGAGAAGCAGGCTTCCCGCCGAGCAGGGAGCCCGATGAGGGACTCGATCCTGGGTCTCCAAGATCATGACCTGAACCAAAGGCAGTCACTCAACCAACTGAGCCACCCACGCGCCCCTAGCTTGGGGTTCTCAGTGGCTCAGTCGGTTGAGCACCATACTCTTGGTTTTGGCCCCGGTCGTGATCTCAGGGACCTTGAGATTAAGTGATGCATCAGGCTCTGCACTCAGTAGGGAGTCTGCTTGAGATTCTTTTCCTCTGTTCCTACCTGTTGTTAGCCTGCATGAGCACATGCATGCTGTCTCTCTCTTTTTCTCTCAAATAAATGAATCCTAAAAAAAAAAAAAAAATTAGCTTTGGTAGTAATCAGTGAAATGTTGAAATGGAAAACCTATAACATACAGAAATTTTAGATTTATGAACATTTTTTTCATTCTTTTAGTTACCATAGAAATAACTGTTGGTAAAGATTTTCAAGTGTGAATGATAGACCTGAATAAAGGTAATGGCTCATTTTTATCGAGTGATACCTGCCAGCTTGGCCACTCAGCAGACTTCCTGAATGAGTGTCAGGTATATGGCGTGCCCAGGTGTGACCATGAAAAAGTGGAGGTGACCAGACCACTTTTTCCTACTCCGTGTAGTATAAATACGCTGCTGTTTTTGGTGGCTTGCCATTATCTCCTGATGGAGTCTTTGAGCAGCTGAGCCCTGTAGGGTGACAGTTCTAGAGTTAGACTTCATGGTTTGAATGCACAGTAGTCCACCATGCAAGTCATGTAGCACCGAGACCTCCATCCCTTCATCTAGAAAACGAGAATGTTGGTAATAAGGGTACCTTTTAGGCTACTGTGAGAATTCCATGAGATAATGCATGTGCGGCGTAAGAAGGTGTCAGTAAACAGCTTCTGGCCTGTGCATGTGCATTTCTCTTGGTAGTGAGCTGCGGCTACCTGTGATCTCCACAAACCCGTGCACCTTTCCTGGGAGCTGAATAGCGGTTGCATTGCTGCTGCTGTGAGAATCAGTGATTTAGGGAGGGGAAGTCAAGCCTGCTGCTAAGAAAAGTTGGCACATACACTAGCCTGGGGTTCTAAGGTGTTACAATTATTTTGACTTCAGGTTCCTGTGTTTGGGGATATTAGACCTATGATGAAATTTACAGGAAGACCATTGATTTTGTTGAAATAGTTATTGGACCTTAGCCTGCAGTCATTAATTTGTGTTTAAATAGAGACCTCCAACATCTGGGGAAGTCCCATGGTCATGTGTAAAGGCCAGTGTGTACCCATGATCTGGCTATCAAATTATTTTTTTAATTAAAAAATTAAAAATTTGGATCAATTTAAAAAAATGGATCGTAACAGGACCCAGATTCATTCTAGGAAGAACTTTTGTTCTCCTAGCTGGAAGACTCACATTCCTCTCCATACTTTAGCACCACAGGCAGATTTTGGAATCTGTCAGTGAATTTCTGACCCTGGTTGCAGTTTCAGTGTTTTGGAGTTGGAGATGAGTGATGGGGGGTAGAAAAAGAATGCGTTTTTGCCGTCAGTGAGACACAGTTTAAAATATGCATCTGATAATCGCTGTGACCTAATTCATTCCCCACACCCCCAACCAACCTCCTCAGTGGGGAGCCTGCTTTTTCCTCTCCCTGCCCCTCCCCCTGCTCCTGTGCGCTCTTTCTTTCTCCATCTCTCTCTCTTTCTCACAAATAAATAAATAAAATCTTCAAAAAACAATAAAAATTAAAAAATATCACCAAGGTCATCTAGGTTTTCTCCTATGTTATTTTTTAGGAGTTTTATAGTTTTGCATTTTGCATTTAGGTTTATGATCCATTTTGAGTTAGATTTTGTGGAGAATGTGAAGTCTGTGTTGACATTCGTTTTTTTGCACGTGGATGTCCAGTTGTTCCGGCACCATTGTTGAAGAAACTGTCTTTGTTCCATTGTATTGTTTTCTCTCCTTTGTCAAGGCGATGATATTTATATGGGTTTGTTTCTGGGCTCTCTCTTCTGTTCCACCAATCTGTCTGTTCTTTTTTTTTTTTTTTTTTAAGATTTTTTATTTATTTGACAGAGAGAAACACAGCCAGAGAGGGAACACAAGCAGGGGGAGTGAGAGAGGGAGAAGCAGGCTTCCCGCTGAGCAGGGAGCCCGATGCGGGACTCGATCCCCGGTCTCCAGGATCATGACCTGAGCCGAAGGCAGTCGCCCAACCAACTGAGCCACCCAGGCGCCCCCGATCTGTCTGTTCTTTAGCTGACACTACACTGTCTTGATTAATCTAGTTTTATGTAGTGAGTCTTAAAGTTGAGTAGCATCAGTCCTCCAACTTTGTCCTTCTCTTTCAATACCGTGTTGGCTATTCTGGTTTTGTTTTGTTTTGTTAAAAGATTTTATTTATTTCTTTCACAGAGAGAGATCACAAGTAGGCAGAGAGGCAGGCAGAGAGAGAGGAGGAAGCAGGATCCCTGCTGAGCAGAGAGCCCAATGCGGGCCTGGATCCCAGGACCCTGAAATCATGACCTGAGCCAAAGGCAGAGGCTTTAACCTACTGAGCTACCCAGGTGCCCTATTCTGGGTTTTTTAACAAACTTTAGAATCAGTTTGTTGCTATTCACAAATCACTTGCAGGGATTTGGACTGGGATTGCATTGAATCTAAAGATCAAATTAGGGAGAATTGACATATCGACAATATTGAGTCTTCTTACCCATTAACACAGATAGTCACTTATTTAGTTTTTCTTTGATTTGTTCTTCAGAACTTTGAAACTTTCCTCATAGAGATCTTGTACATATTTTGTTGGATTCATACCTGAGTACTCATTTTGCAGAGTGCTAATGTAAACGATTGTTTTTGATTTCAAATTCCACTTTTTCATTACTGCAATATAAGAAAGCTGACTTTAGTATATTAACATTATATTCTACAACTTTTCCATAGCCTTTTTATAAGTTCTAAGGGTTTTTTTGGCCAGTTCTTTTGGATTTTCTATATACATTAGTGTTATCTGCGAACAAAGAAAATTCTGTGTCTTCCTTCCTAGTCCGTATTTTTTTTTATATTTGTTATTTCCTTTTCTTGCTGTGTTACATTAGCAAGCGCTTCCAGTACAATAACTGTCTCTGCAAACTTGCTGGTGGAGGTTTGCCCTGTGTCTTCTCCTCTCCTATGGATTCAAGAAGAACTATTGATTTTTTAGTCTTTTCAGCTTTTTACTTATTGTTAGGATGGAGTGGCAACTTTCAAGTCGTTCAAACTGAAAGTCTTCTAACTTTGTTTTTATGTTTTTGTCATAAAATTTTTTTATTTTTCTTTTTTTTAATTTTAAATATTGTATTTATTTACCTGAGAGAGAGAGAGAGAGAGAGCATGAGTGGGAGGAAGGCAGAAGGAAAGGGAGAAGCAGACTCCCCACGGAACAGGGAGCCCTAACATGAGGCTTGATCCCAGGTCCCTGAGATCATGACCTTAGCCAAAGGCAGACGCTTAAATAACCGAGCCACCAGGCACCCCAAAGTCCATCTTGTTGCAGTCAAAATGTCAGGCTTTTCTTTTGGGAGCAGGAATCCCTTCCTACCCTGAGCTCATGGCTTTTCTGTATTATTCAAATAGTTTTTCCATTTTTAGAAATTAAAAGCCATGCATTCTAGGTTTCTTCATCCTTTCTTTTCTCCAGTGCTGTGCAGAGCAGTTGGAGCCAACACTGACCCCTGAGTCAGGAGGACGGTCCATAAAGTATTGTGAGGAAACCCAAGCAGTCATCAGCAACAGAGAAGGCTGGAAAGATACATTCAGAGTTCCCTGAAATACGATGCCAAGAAATAGACTATACTGTGGGTTTTCTGGGAAAGAGAATCTGAGCTTGCCATTCAGGTTTCCTGATGCAGAGTAAGGCAACACTGTGCATGAGTAGAACATGTTAATAGCACAATGGAGATGAAACAGCAAAATCCAAACTGGGAGAAACTCTGCAGCTCACGCGTTGTTCAGTTTCTTGGGCAAGCGAATTGCATGGAGAAAGAGAGATGGAGGGTCAACTTATAGATCAAAAGAGAGTTGAGAAATGTGATGAGCTGTTGCAGGATATGGCCTTATTTGGATCCTGATTCCAAACAAAACACTGTAAAATTTTTTTCTAAGACGGTGTGTGAAATACTGGAGCAAAATAATATTTTTAATGTGTTGATATTAAAGAATCAATTTTCACATTTTAAAAGGTGGAATAATAATATGACTGTGTTAAAAGCAAGTCCTTTTGGGGCTCCTGGGTGGCTCAGTTGGTTAGGCCACTGCCTTCAGCTCAGGTCATGATCCTGGAGTCCCAGGATCAAGTCCCACATCGGGCTCCCAGCTCCGCGGAGAGTCTGCTTCTCCCTCTGACCTTCTCTCCTCTCATGCTCTCTCTCACTCACTCTCTCTCTCTCATATAAATAAATAAAACCTTTAAGAGAAAAAAAGCAAGTCCTTTTAGAGATAGACTTTAAAATACTAACAAATGAAAATATGTAACATCCATAGTTCAATTCAGGGTAATCCAGGTACGATGAAACAAGTTGAATTTTGGCTTAAAGTTTGAATCAGTGTTAAAGTGGAAAATGGAGATATTGGTAGAACTGATTTTTTTTCAGTAAAATTCATTTCAGAAAGCTAAATATTTCTAAGTATGTGTTCAGTCATTTATTAATGCTGGACTGGGGATAATGTTATGAGTACGATAGACAAGAGCCCATGAGATCAAAAATAGGATGTTCTGGAACCGAGAGACATAGGGCAGGGGACAATAAACAAGTGAAGTGTGTAAATGTGGAGATAGTAACTGGTGAGATGTGCAGTGTTGAAAATAAGGCAGCGGATGGGATGGTGACTGGCAGGAGGACCACCCACGAGGGTCTGGTTGAGGACACGCCATTCCTCCTCTGTGTGGAAGATGCTTCACGGAGGACTCCTGACCAGCAGGGAACATCTGGGGAAGGCTCAGGTGGGCCACAAGCCAATGCAGAGGCTGAAATTGACCTGCTCGAGGGACAGAAAGAAGACTTGCATGGCTGGAATGTCCCGAGCAAGCTGGTGACCGTCTGGGAACCACCTGTCTGATGGAAGCAGCAATAGGGGTCCCTATAAGCACCAGGATGGATCCCCTTAGCTGCCAAGAGATAGTTTTCACTGTTTGGGGGCAACACCCTGGTTTACAGTTGTCTTTTTAGCCCTGTTTTTATGTATTCCCTACGGAGGTGGAAAATTCCCAGGAGATGGTGCTTTAGGGACCCCAGTTTAGTAGAACTTAGGTGGGAGGACACTCGTGACAGGCCCTTGGATTTGTTGCTCTCTCCTTTTCAGTGCCATTTCTGTGACAAGGCGTTTATGAACCAAGCTTTTCTACAAAGTCACATTCAGCGGCGCCATCCCGAAGATTCTCACCTTGGTAAGTCACGAGCTCATCTTCAAAGAGCAGTCTTCCTTCGGGTCCCTTTTTCTTTTTTTCAGTGAAATATGGTCCAGCACCTCTCTCAGTTCTTTGAAAAGAAAGTGTCAAAGCCTTTGTTCATTCGTTAAGTAAATCTTGAGCCCCGACTATGTGCCAGGCACGGCACTAGGCCCGGGGATACGGGTGCAGGCAAAACAGGGCAACTCCTGCCCTCTGGAGTCTTAAGGCTCTCTTAGGAGGGGCGGAGGAGACACACTTACACAAGTAAATGAGTGGTTCTTTGCAAATGATGGCAGATGCAACAAAGAAAACAAAACAGAAGAATGGGCTGGAGGTGGTCGGCAAAGCTTCACTGGGGAGGCGCTATTTGATCAGAGACCAGAATGATGAGGAGGTCCCAGCATGGGGAAAATGTGGGAAATGAATATCCCAGGCAAAGGGAGCTCTGCATTGTTGGGGGGTGGGGAATGAGAGAAAGGCAGCACAGGCATGTTTGAGGAATAGATAGAAGATTAGCAGAGAAGAGGGAGCAAGGCAGTAGGGTGCGGGGTGTTGGGGGGGAGGAGGCTGGGTCACATGGGACCTTGAAGGCCTCCCTGCCAGGAATGTGAGCAGCTCCTGGTGGAGAGCAGAGCAGCAGTGGTGGAGGCAGGTGGACGAATGAGGGGTGCTGCCAGAGTAGCCCGGGTGAGTAACATGGCAGTGGGACCGGGGACGGTACCAGGGAAGACCAGAGAAGTGAAGATGGGGAGGACGTGTTCCATACACAGCTCGTGGAGGTGTGACTTGGTGTGAAAGCAAGAGATAAAGAAAGATAGTCCTAGAGTTTTGTCCTAGATATTTGGGTGAATGGCAGTGGCATTTACTCAGATGGGGACCTAGGGGTGGAAGTGGATTGAGGAAGGAAAGAGAATGAAAGTTCACGTCGGTCAAGGTAAACTTGAGTCGTACTACAACTGCCATCCAAGTGGAGATGCAGGGGGTCTGGAGGTCAAGGGAGAGGCCCAATCTGCAGAGCTGGTCTAGATGAGCTTACCTAGATAGGAAAAGGAAGACAGCTGAGGGCCAGCTCGAAGGCTCTCCCAGCATGGGATGCTCAGGAAGTGCCGCCGAGGGCAGTGAGAAATAGTAATGGAAGCAGAAGGGAGACGTGGGGAATGTGTTGTCATGGAAACCAAAGGAAACATGGGTTTCAGGAGGGAGGCATGGGCAATTTATTGAAAGTTCCTGAGGCACAGGGTAAGATGAGGACCAAGAATTGTTTATCGCTGTCACGATGGCTGCTGTTGACTTTGACATAGCAGCTTCATTGGATTGGTGGGGACAAGAGCCCAAAGGGAGTGAGCAGAGCTGAGAATCAGGTGAGCAAGTAGTCATAACATTTTCTGGGAAGGACAGCAAGAGCCATGAGGCACTGTCTGGAGGGAAATGTGGGACCAAGGGAAAATTTTTGTTTCCTTTGATATGGGAGATATGAAGGTGTGTTTTGGACCTTGATGTGAATTAGCCATATACAGACAGGGCAATGAAAGAAGGAAAAAGAGTGCAAGGAACCCGGTTTCCTGTTACCTAAATGTTTTTAAGGTAAAATCAATGCCAGGCCTTATTTCTCCATGAGCGGACAGGGCATTCTGCCGATTGCCTGTAGACGCGTAACCCACAGAAATCCTCACTATGGTCTTAAACGCTTTTAGCATCTAAATGTGTGTGCTCTGGCTCATTGCTAAGTGCTCGCTTTAGTCTCCTCTTGGGGCCAGTCTGTTTCCATTCCTGCCTATTTCAGACAAATAGATTTATTTAGGAAATAGCTAAGCTTTGTATAATCAATATGAACAGGCCAAAATGCCATTTGTAATGGACCACTGATACAGTTTAGCAGTATATTGGAGAAATTGGGAAGATATTTTAATTAACCTACCATTCTTCAGTGTGAAACTGACCTTCTTTCTCTTCTGTTTCAGTATCTTATTCTATCTCATACTCGTTTCAGAGAGTATTTCAGATTCTGAAATGAGTATTATTTCTTCAGGTCATCTTTGAGATTCTGACTTTCTACTTTGGTTTCCATACCTTTCATGTCTACACTCACAGACACATGTATATCCATTCAGTCATGTGCACATCTTCATGTAAGTACATGTACATAAGTACATTCCTTTCACTTGTTGCTTCCTTTTACAACCTTTTGGTACCTCGTTTTGGCCCTGTGGACAGCGTATGGCCCCAGTTTGCATTTTGAATGGCAGCCTCTGCTTGTCTTAGCATTGATGGGGTTCTCAGGAGAGTGTGGTGGGAGCCAGAAGGACCCCGACATAGAGATTTCCAATATGGCGCAACCTGTAATGGAAGCTATGGGCTTCCCTTCTCGAGACTGGCATCTCCAAGAAGAGCCCAGGATTATCCCTTGTCACCATTATCGTTCCCTGAGTGGGCTCTCACACTGCCTCTGGAGGATAGTCCAACACAATGGCTGAAATAATCTGCTACAAGTACTTCTGCGCCCCATAATAGGAAAGGCTGCAAGTAAACACTAACGAGCAAAAATTGGCTCACATGGCATGAAAAAGTAATAGTATCCCAAGTCAGAGCACTTTCTTTTGTCTTTGTCTTATCAATAAGACTGTACCCCATAAGTTTTCAGGGAGGTTTCCAAAGAGGTGGTGTTTTAATTGTGTATTTCTGTTGCAACAGAGTATAAGAAAAAGGCACAGACTGATAAGCTCCAGAGTGAGATTGACATGCTGAAGGAGCAGCTGCAGCTCACCAAGTCTCAGCTGGAGGCTGCACAGCACGCCCACGCTATCAGGTTCTCTAAGGTAGGGCCCTGAGTTCTGAACCGGTGTGATATGGTGGGAAGGACCGGTGGTTTGAGTTCCTTGGAAACGTTTGGTGGAATTCATGAATGAATTGGTCCGGTTCTGGGCTTTTCTTTGTTGGGAGGTGTTTGATTACTGATTCAATGTCCTGACTCATTATTGGTCTGTTCAGATTTCCTATTGTTTTCATGATTCAGTCTCGGTAGATTGCCTGTTTCTAGGAATTTATCCATCTATTTGAGATTGTCCAATTTGTGGGCATGTAACTGTACATGGCTATTAGGATGCTTTGTGATTCTGTAGTGTCCGTTGTAATGTCTCCTCCTTCGGTTAGCCTAGCTAAAAGTTTGTCAATTTTGTTTATCTTTAAAAAAAAAAAAAACAGTTCTTAGTTTTGTTCATCTTTTTTATTTTTTTTCTCTTCTCTATTTTATTATTTTTTTTCCTAGATCTTGAGGTGTAAAGTTAGATTGTTTATTTGAGATCTTTTTTTTCTTAATGTGGGCATTTTTAGCTGTAAACTTTCCTCTTAGAACTGCTTTTGCTGCATCCCACATGTTTTGGTACATTGTGTTTCCATTTTTGTTTATCTCAGGATAGTTTTGATGTCCTTTTTGATTCTATCTTTGATCCATTGATTGTTCAGGAGTGTATTGTTTAATTTCCATGTATTTGTAAATGTTCCAATTTTCCTCCTGTTATGGATTTCTAGTTTCATACCATTGTAGTCTTGATACTTGATATAATTTTAGTCTTCTTGAATTTGTTAAGACTTGTTTTGTGCCATAATGTATAATCTATCTTATTCCATATCCACTGAAAAGGATGTAAATTCTGCTGCTTTTGGATAGTGTATGTCTGTTGGGTCCATTTGGTACATAGTGTTGTTCAGATCTGTGTTTCCTTCTTGATTTTGTGTTTTGATGACCTATCTGTCATTGAGAGTAGGGTAGTGAAGTCCTCTATGATTACCGTGTTGTTGTTTATATCTCGTCTTTGTTCTGTTAGTATATACTTTATAAATTTGGGTGCTACAGTGTTGAACACATACATGTTTACAATTCTTATATCTTCTTGATGATTGGCCTCTTTAATATTGTATAATAACCTTCTTTGTCTCTTGAGTTTTTTTTTTTTAATGTAGGAATTCACAGCTGTAAATTTCCCTATGAACACTGCTTTGGCTTCTTCCTTTTTTTTTTTATTTTCAGTATGTTGTACTTTAATTTTTATTATTGCTTTAATTTATTTATTATTTAATTATTATCTCAAAGTATTTTCTACTTGCCTTAGGGAGTTTTTCTTTGGCCCACTGGTTGCTTAAGAGTACATTGTTTAATTTTCAAGTATTCATGAATTTTCCAGTTTTCTTTTGTTATTAATTTCTGGCTTCATTCTGTTGTGGTTGAGAATACACTTAGCATGATTTCAGTCTTTTTTAAATTTACTTTCAATCTTTTATGACCTAACATATGGTCTATCCTGGTGAATCTTCCATGTGCATTTAACAAGAAGGTATGTTCTGGTGGTGTTGGGTGCCGTGCTCTGTATGTCAGACTGAGTTCACTTAATGTGTTAAGTCCCCAGTTAGGTAAAATACCAAAAAGTTAAAGTCATTGAGGAATCAAAGGCTCATTGACTAGACCTTGAATTTAGCTTGTCTAAATATGAATTTGTGTTTTGGGGCGAGGAGATAGGGCTACTCTATCCAAATTGGTAGAGTCTTGAGAGTGGTTCTTCTGCTCAATAAACATTTTCTTTTAAAGTATGTTTACATTTTACGTATTACTACATATCTACTCTTTAAGTTCATAGATCACAGAACTGTACTCTTGAGACTTTAGGCCTCTGTGTTTGTACTTTAAGAGATGTAAGGACAGAAGGATGCTGTGTGCTGTTTTTGGTTTGGAAAAAAATCACGGTGTACATGGCTATAAGAAGGGTGATTGCAAACCTAACTAATACACACAATACTAGCTGCCACATTGGAACTGAAGCTCTGTCCGTTTATTTAAAATTGTGCATGTTTGTTTCATGTCAGAACTTTTAAAGCCATGCATTAAAATAATTTCAGGAATATGAAATGCAAAAAACAAAAGAGGAAGAATTTCTGAAGTTATTTGATAGATGGAAGGAAGAAGAAAAGGAGAAACTAGTTGGCGAAATGGAAAAAGTCAAGGAAATGTTTATGAAGGAGTTTAAAGAATTGACTTCCAAGAATTCAGCATTAGAATATGTAAGTATTAAGCCAAAAAGTCCTCATAGTATTGGTAAGATTGATGCCATTATGGCATTATGACCAACAGATCTAGAAGTTACTTTATTGTGCCCAGACACCTCTCTTTCCAAGTGCTGTAGGAGCTCGAGACATACAGAAGACAGAGCAAGGGAACAAACTTGCATCTTTGAGAGTGGGAGTTTTGGCACCGAATGCATGTGCAGAACACTTGGTACATTTGAGGGGCACCTGGCTGGCTCAGTCACTGGAGCATGGACTCTTGATCTTGGAGTTGTGAGTTCAAGCCCCACGTTGGGGGTAGAGATTACTTAAAAATATTTTTTTTTCTTAAAGATTTAATTTATTTGTCAGAGAAAGAGAGAGGAGTTGAAGCAGGGGGAATGGTGGGGCAAAGGGAGAAGCAGGCTCCCTGCTGAGCAAGGAGCCCCATGTAGGACTTGATCCCAGGACCCTGAGATCATGTCCTGAGTCCAAGGCAGATGCTTAACTGACTGAGCCAAGCAGGTGTCCCAAAAATTAAAAAAAAAAGCAAACTTAAAAAAAGAACACCTGGTACATTTGGTACCTTTGGTCAGATCATAGAAGAGGGTCTCTGTTTTCTTAGCCAGTGAGGTTTAGTTAACCATTAACGATAAATGTCTTCCTGAGTTTTAAAGCTTTCAAAGTTCCAGAGGAACTTTCGGGAAAGGCTAACATAGGTCACCACTATGGAAGCCAACCCAGAAAGACAGAAGTAGAACTTTTTACCAGTTCCCTTCCTGACCCCCTGCCTGGCTTGCGAGGAGGACAGAGGTTCCGAACAAGCAGGATGTGGCTAAATGAGCCTCCATCCCCTGTGGGAACAACCTTGGTCCACACTGCCCTGGTCACACACATAGACAGACACCTCTCTGGGCTGGGACTTCAAACTTTGTGACAGTGGCCGGTGTCTTCCAGCTAAGAATGATTTGAACTGGATGGGCAGGGCAGCCTAGTACTTAGTTGTCCTTGAGGAAAGGAAACAAGATCCTTGAGCTCCCTCTAGGGGACAAGCTTTGCAAACTAAAAAAGAGGGGTATTTTTGGAATAAGAGCTTTCTCTACAAACACCTTAACTTTTGCACAGAGGTTGGCAAATCACAACCTGTGAGCCGAATCTGGCATACTACCCACTTTTGTATGGCCAGCGAGCTAGGAAAGGTTTTAATATTTCTAAATGTTTGAAAAGAGTCACAAGAATATTTCATGACGCATAAAAATCGCATGACATTCTCAATTCTGTGTCCACAAATAAAGTTTTATTGGCACCCAACCACCTGTGTTCCTTTACATTTTTCCCCTGGTGCTCTTGTGCAGGGCTGGTAGAGCTGAGTGGTTATGACCAAGACTTTGTGTGTCTCCCGAAGCCAGAATACTGTCTGGCTCTTTACAGCAAAACTCTGCCACCCCTATCATATCTTTATAAAGCAGATGTGCCAACATGTTAGCAATTGAAATGGGTGTTCGTTATACTGTTCTTTCAGTTTTTCTCTAAGTGATGATTTGCAAATTTAAAAGCTGAGGGGAGATAAATGTGGGCTGTACATTGTGTCTTTTATTGTAGGGCTTTCTTCAGGCAACTTCCTGTTGGATCAGTTATTCTGTATCACTTAAGACAGTAATTTCTCTATCCGTGGTTTCTTCTACCACCCCTGCCCCAGGGCCCTCTCCTGCACTAACTGTGGCTCAAAGCGGGGTGCCCTATCACCCAGTGGTGGATTATAGTATTAACCAATTTAAGACCGGCTTCTCTGGGATGCCCTGGGTGGCTCAGTCGGCTAAGCGTCTGACTCACGATTTTGGCTCAGGTCATGATCTCAGGGTTGTGCGACTGAGCCCTGCTTTGGGCCCCATGGGGTACAGCGGAGCCTGCTTAAGATTTTCTCTCTGCCGGTCCCTCCTTAAGAAAAAAAAGACTGGCTTCTCACATCTTCATCAAGGCCAGACTCATTTTTTGCTCTTGTGATAATCACTGAGATCATGAAGGAGTCGCTAAACTAAGCTGCCAGTTAGAGTTCTTTTGCCCGATGACCCCTCCATGGCCCTGCCCTCAGGAGAATAGCGAATGGGGAGTCTGCCCCACATAGGACTTTATTTTTGCCACTCCTACTTTTTTTGGGGGGGTAAAAAAACAGCTTTATTGAGGGCTCCTGAGTGGCTCAGTGGATTAAAGTCTCTGCCTTCGGCTCAGGTTATGATCTCAGGGTCCTGGGATCCAGGCCCGCATCCCGGCTCTCTGCTTGGCAGGGAGCCTGCTTCCTCTTCTCTCTCTCTGCCTGCCTCTCTGCCCACTTGTGATCTCTCTGTCACGTTTAGTTAAGGAACCCGTATTGATACAGTAGTGTTAACTAAACTCCGTATTTCAGTCCAACTTCTTTAGCTTTTGGCTAATGTCACTTTTCTGTTCCGGGATCCTATCCAGGATGCCAACTCATATGTAGTCCTGTCCCCTTAGGCTCCTATCTGGGATAGTGTCTCTGACTTGTTTTTGATAACCTGGACCATTTTGAGGCATACTTGTCAATAGGATCCCCCTCTATAGGAATTTATCCCATAGTTTTCTCATGCTTAGACTGGGCTTATGGGTTTGAGAGACAAAATCCTCAGAGATAAAATACAGTTTTCATCACGTTATACCAAGAGGAGTACTCTCCTCATGATTTGGGATTGTTGGTATTGACTTTGTTCACCTGGCTGATGTAGATTTTGTCAATTTCCTCCAACGAAAAGTCACCCCCCCACTTCCTGCTGTACTCTTTGAAAAGAAGTTGCCTTGTTCAGCCCAGATTGAGGCAGGGAAACTATGCTCCCCACCCTTTTATTTTTTCGGTTAACATATTACCTTCTGTGATTTTTCTGGGTTTTTTTTTTTTTTTTTTTTACCTCTCATGACTTGGGGAATAACATAAAAAGCAAAAGACAAAATTAAAAGCACCAGTCCCTCACGGATTCCTGGGCGCACTTGCTGGATGAGGCTGGCCTTAGCACCCAGTTATCGTGAGAACCAGCTGCCCCCAGTTCTCTGTTTCTGGCAGCTGCCGTGTGACCATCAGAAAGTGGGAGACCCATTGTATAAGATTAGAAAGTTAGGTTTTCCTTTTCCTTTTTCACCCCATGCATGTTCTGTTGGAAAACTGGAAAGCTACAGAAAAAACACAGGAAAGCCATGAAGGGAGAGAAGCAGGAGAAGCACAGCGAGCCTCGAGGAGGACAGTCAGATTCAACAGCAGCTACATCGTCCCCCAATTTCACTCTATTTCCATCTTATAAAAGTACAAGTATCTGTATGTTCCATCTATACTATACAGTGGGTTTGCCTCTTATTTTCTAGCAATTGTCAGAAATCCAGAAGTCCAACATGCAGATCAAGTCCAACATAGGCACCTTAAAGGATGCACATGAGTTTAAAGAAGAACGTCCTCAGTATCCCCAAGATTTCCAAAATGTGATGCAACTTCTGGACAGTCAGGTATGTACCTGCAGGCAGTCTCTGCTGGAGACTCTGGGTGATTGCATTTCCGTGGGCCCCCAGGCAGGACCTGCTCACATGCACACTGTGGGGGACTCTCTCTTGTTAAGTCGGCTTTCCTCCGTGCAGGGCATAGCACGTGTCCTAGGCCTCCGCTCGTGGGCCACGGCAGCCCAGCGAGGTCCCTGGGCCATGCTAGGGGACCAGGAATCATGTCCTGTACTGAGCTGTTGATAACTGCTCCCACAAGCTGGTCTTAGGAATGAAGGACCCCGTTACGAAATCCCAGGGTCCTACCTACATTTCTTGCTTCCTTCCTGTGAGCTCTGTCATCAGATCAAAACCCCAGGCCTCACAAACCTCAGTGTTGCCTCTTAGCTCCTTAGATTGGCACACTGGCACGTATTCTTGAAAAGACTGTTTTTTTGGGACCCAGCCATGCCCACTCGTGTATTATCTATGGATGTTCTACAGCTACTAGTAAAGGTCGAGTCATGTGACCCCCAGAGCCTAAAATATTTACTGTTAGCCCCTTAGCAGAAAATATTTGTGGAGGGGTGCCTGGGTGGCTCAGTTGGTTAAGCGACTGCCTTCGGCTCAGGTCATGATCCTGGAGACCCGGGATCGAGTCCCACATCGGGCTCCTTGCTCAGCGGGAAGCCTGCTTATCCCTCTCTCACTCCCGCTCCTTGTGTTCCGCTCTGGCTGTGTTTCTCTCTGTCAAATAAATAAAATCTTAAAAGAAATTTAAAAAAAAAAAAAAGAAAATGTTTGTGGACTCCAGACATAGAGTTTAGGATTAAAACCAAGTTCAAATGTGTTTAAACATTTTTGAGTCTTTGTAGTTTAAAAAAAAAAATGCCTGCTAAGATGTCGCCAAGGAGGTAACTAGGTACTGCTGAAAAGCTTCCATTTCGAGTCAGTTTTATTGTTGCAACCGCGCATGAGTTCCTCTGGTTTTGCTGTGTCGTAGGAAAGCAAGTGGACGGCCCGAGTTCAAGCTCTTCATCAAGAACACAAGAAAGAGAAGGGTCGGGTAAGACTAAGAAGGCGATGGTCTGTCAGTGAGTCATTTTTGAAAACAATGTATATATTTTTTCTCTACGACAAAGGTAGTATTTGTCCACTTCATAAAATTTGTGGATGTTTGACAGAATTTAGAGTTGCTTATAATTTGGAGCACCTGGGTGGCTCAGTCGGTTAAGTGTCTGTCTTTGGTTCCAGTCATGATCTCAGGGTCCTGGGATTGAGTCCCGCATGGGACTCCCTGCTCAGTGGGGAGTCTGTGTCTCCCTCTCTCTACCTCTCCCCCTGCTCATTCTCTCTCTCTCCCTCTCAAATAAATAAATCTTTGAAAAATAAAATTACTTAAAAGTCAGTAACCATGGCTACGACTGTTACAATTTTTTTAGTCTGAGGTCTATGCCGTAAATACTGTGTTTCTGTAATATAGAAACCCATACACGTAGTGTTACAAATTTTAAATCATGCTTTAGAACTATATATGCTTTTTGTTTAATATATCCAAGCATTCTGTTTTAAAGTAGTTATCAAAATTGTGATTGTTTTAATGCCTAGAAGGCTCTTACGGATGTTTTTAGCGATTCCTTCAGCATTGAACACATTGTTTCTGACTTTTCCACCTTGCAGGGTGGCGGTCTCGATAATCTTTAAGAAAAGCACAGATTGGGGCACCTGGGTGGCTCAGAGGGTTAAGCCTCTGCCTTCGGCTCAGGTCATGATCTCAGGGTCCTGGGATCGAGCCTCACGTCGGTCTTTCTGCTCAGCAGGGAGCCTGCTTCCCCCTTGTTCTCTGCCTGCCTCTCTGCCTATTTGTGATCTCTGTGTGTCAAATAAAAGGAAGGAAGGAAGGAAGGAAGGAAGGAAGGAAGGAAGGAAGGAAGGAAGGGAAAGGAAAGGAAAGGAAAGGAAAGGAAAGGAAAGGAAAGGAAAGGAAAGGAAGGAAAAGAAAAAAGAAAGAAAGAAAGAAAGTCAGGAATTGGGGCGCCTGGGTGTCTCTCAGTCATTAAGCGTCTGCCTTCCGTTCAGGTCATGATCCCGGAGTTCCGGGTTCAAGCCCTGCATCGGGCTCCCTGCTCGGCAGGAAGCCTGCTTCTCCTCCTCTTGCTCCCCCTGCATGTGTTCCCTCTCTAGCTGTGTTTCTCTCTATCAAATAAATATATAAAACCTTTAAAAAGAAAAAGAAAAAGCAGGGATTGCTCGCGTTAAAATCATTTTGATGAGAATACTGCTTTTCAGCTGAGTGCAACACAAACTTCAGTGTGGAAGTGTTCATACTGGTGCAGAAAATCTTAAGTCCTTTTATTTGAGATTTTTAGGATAGGAGAACTTGTGTTTCCTTTTCCACTCTGTATGTGTTTTGTAGCGCTTTGTGTCCCGTGGCTTTGTGTCCCGTGGCGGTAGACCGGGTTGCTGGCAGACAACAAGCATGTATTTCTCATAGTCTCGGGCTCTAGGGATTGAGCAGAGAGCTTGTAAAGTGAGGCCATGGCCGTCTGTAGCCTAAAACACCGTCTCAGCTGCTGATGGGCGAGCCAGCTTTGGACCTGGTATCTCCAGGGCTTCCTGATTTTAACAGGTCTCAGATGATGTGTGTTTCCTTTGTCCAGTGGCATCCTGGTTGGGGCAGGCCAGTGCCCGCCTTGAGCCCCACCTCCCTCCGCACCAGCTCCCGGCCGTTGGCAGGGCCTTCCACGTGTCTCAGATCTGTGTTCTTCCCATTTCATTTCCACTGCTCCTCCCTTCCACCGAGTCCCCGCTGTTTCTAAAAGGACCCTGTAACTGGTCTCCCAGTTCCAACCTACCCCTTTCCCAGTTTGCTCTCCAGAAAGCAGACGAGACCTCTGGCAGCTGGCCACCAATGTGGCCTCATCCCGTCCTGTCTCTGGACCTAACTCTGACCACAGTAGGCTCTGGTCACTTGGAGAACATGCCGATCTTTTCCTCCTTCCACACAGCGGTTTTGCTGCTGGCCAGTTCTTCCATGGCTGGCTCCTTCCCCTCTGTGAGTACTCTGTGCCGTGCTGCACATTACCAGCTGTTGGTCACATCGCACAGTATCTGTCTCACCCAGGTGCCTGGCTGGGTCCTGGGCTCAGAGTGCCACAGCTGCATTCGGGGTGTCTAACGGGCTGGGTTCTTATCCGAGGCTCAGGGTCAAGCCAAGCCCATTCAGGTTATTGGCAATATCTGGTTCTTTTGGGTTCATCGCAAGATCAGGACCCTTAGCTCCACAGCTCACTACCGGGCTGAGGACTTCTTAAGGCCAGCAGGGGAGGTGCAGGCTTGAAAGACGGGCCCACAAAGGATGGAGGATGGTCTTTCTTTTCCTGAACTCAGAGTCAGCCGACTAGGAACTTTAATTGCATCTGTCAAGTCGCTTGGGCACGCTTGCTGTGTTGTGTTGGTCAGAAACACATCTTAGATCCCTCCCCACCCACGCCTTGGCTGGCACACGCTGATGTAACAAAGTCCACAGAGTGAGTGGCTTTAAACAACAGACATTTCTTTCTCACTGGGAAAGTGGCACGGTCGAGGTGCTGGCCAGTTCACCACCTGGTGAGACCCCGGTTGCCAATGGCTGCCCTCTTCGCATCTTCTCGGGGCAGGGAGAGAAGGAAAGAAAGCCCTCCAGTTTCTTCTAAGAGCACTAATCCCATCATGAGGACCCCACCCTACTTCCTCCAAACCTAATCGTCTCCCTAAGGCTGTGCCTCCTAATACCATCAAATGGGGGAGATTAGGGCCTCACCATATGAATTTGGTGGAGAGGGGCACACTCAGTTAATAACTCCACCACGGGAAAGGGGTTACACAGGACGTGCACTCTGGGGATGCAGACTTGCGGGCCGTTTAGAATTCTGTCTGCCACGGCCCCCTGTGGCCTTGGCTTCCAAGTCACCCGCCCCCTCCAAGTAGGTAGGCCCTCCCTTACTGTCCCACCACTTTACACTTGTAATTCTGATCACATCTCACATAGTGCTTTGATGACTTACTCACTTGTTTATTGTGTCTCTCCAGCTGGGTCACTAGCCCTACGAGGGAGGAGCTCCCTCTATTTCATTCTGTGTTGTATTCCTAGCATCCACTGAGGTACCCAAAATGTGATTGGCATTCATTAAATATTTGTGGAACGAACGTGGAAGGTGGTTAGTCGGCCCCCAAGGGGGTCAGTCAACCTGGCTTTCATGGATGGAGAAATGCTGAGTGTAGGGCTGAAAGAATCGTCTATGGGTATAAGTGTGGGGTTTGAACCCAGGTCGTCCTAAACTCGGGGCCTTGCTTGTGAGACTTGTTGCCCTGCTCGTTTATCAGGCACGGAGCCAGCTTGAGAGAAGAACAGGCAGTGACGACTTAGAGTTGTTGCTTTTCTGGGAAAATGTTCTAGCATCCCTTGGAAACGTTCTAAGGTAGTATTTCCGAACCAGGGACAGACTTCAGAGTGACCAGCGGCTCTTTGCCAAAATACCCATCCCAGCTCCGCTGCCCGAGATTCTGATTTGGTCTCCGGTGGGGCAGGCCTGTCATGGGAGGTGGGGGGGCCACCAGATCCCCCAACGATATGAACCATCGCCCTTATCCTTTGAAGTTCTACTCTAATCCTTCAAGGCATCTTCTAACGCTGGTACTTAGGGACAAAATTCAGGCTTCCTGAAGAGTAGGGGGTGATGTTTAATTCTCGCTTCTTTAAAGCCTCTGGTGTTCCAGCCAGCTTAGGAACTGTTGGTTCAGTGGCCCTCTGGCGGGAACAGAATGCAAGCAGCTGATTTACACACTTGGCCACCGCAAATCCTGATGGAAGGACCGCCCGCTGGCGGTGGTTGGAGGAGGGAGAGGCCTTCCCTTGTTCTCAGTGAGGCACCTCCCCCAGCGTCTGGGGGGTGTGGGGGCTTCGTGCTGCCGCTAGGCTACGCTGCTCCATTGTCTGCTGCTTTTGCTAGCTCAGAAGCTGCTTTCTTCTTCCTTAATTTCTCTTAAACCCGAACAGAGGGGAGAATTCAGTCAGGTTTAGTAATCTCTGCCTGAGACCTAACTATTAATTATTCCACATGATTGCTGCCTACTGGTCCTACAATGCACATATTGTGTTTCTCTGTTTAAGGGAAGTTGCGACTGCCAAATTTTTATTGCTTTACTTAGGCTCTTGGCAATCTTTTTTTTTTTTTTTTTTAATAACATTGGTAGGAGTTCAAAGGGAGTCGCAGATAAACGATGGCATGCCCTTTTGACCTGACAAAAGACTCGGGGAAGCTGGGAGGCCTGTCTGGTGCTCACGTAACAGAGGGAGAGGACAGAGTGCTCTGGCAGAGAGAAAGAGCATAGGACTTGAAGGACAGGAGGTCACAAGAAATGGGCTCGAGGGCCACAGACTTTCTGAAATAATTTCTGGCTATCCCTTACGTAGACCATCACATTCCTCTCTCTGCAAACTCCTTTCTGTGCTTTTATGGTCAGTTCTCAAATCCAGTATCAAAATGCTGCCCTCCCTTAGTGTTTCCGTTGTCCCTTTCTTCTGGGGGGTCTGAACTGACTTCACATACTTTTGATCCGAAACCTCCACCCCAACCCCTGGACATTTTCACTAGCTTGTCCTTCCTTCTATTTTCCAGCTCAGCATTTTCCAAACTAATTTGGGACCCTTTTCCCATGCTCTGTAAAAATGTAGGGAAGGTTCTTAACAGTGTTCTCCTGGAGGAGATTCCTGGCATCCACTAGGATGTGAAAGGTTCTTGTTATTTTGATTTTTTTAAAGACTTTTATTTGAGAGAGAGCAAGCACAAGCAGGGAGAGGCAGGCAGAGGCAGAGGGAGAAGCAGACTCCCCGCTGAACAGGGAGCCAGATGCGGGACTTGATCCCAGGACCCTGGGATCATGACGTGAGCCCTCCAGGCGTCCCCTTTGGCGACTTATTTCGTAACGGGGGGGGGGGGGGGGGGGCTTCTCAATTGTTTGCAAGTACTGTTTACTAAGATGTTCCGTGCCTTAGTCCCTAAATTTGAGCAGTAACTTTGAAGCCAACAGTTCAGGTCTGGGCCCCTCTTCTCCCGCCATCTGAGTTTGGACCATCTACTTTATGCTCTCTGGACCTCAGTCCCCCATCTGTACAGCAGAGTCAAAACATGCATCCAGGGGCGCCTGGGTGGCTCAGTTGGTTGAGCAACTGCCTTCGGCTCAGGTCATGATCCCAGAGACCTGGGATCGAGTCCCACATCGGGCTCCCTGCTCGGCGGGAAGCCTGCGTCTCCCTCTCTCACTCCCCCTGCTTGTGTTCCCTCTCTAGCTGTGTTTCTCTCTGTCAAATAAATAAAATCTTTAAAAAAAAAAACAAAACCAAAAAAACATGCATCCGTAAGGTTGTGGTGTGGACGCAACAAGATGAAGTGCTTGCTGAGGGTCTGTTAGGAAGAGCCAAGCAAGCTGAGAGGTGCTGCCTCGCACGCTGTCGGTGCTGCCCTGAGGAGCCCTCACCGCCCCCTCCACCCGGTCTGCACGTTGCCTCCGTTTCCAGGCTGCAGGCTCGGTCATTCTGGTGACCCAGGTGTTTTCCCCTCTGTGTAAGCTGCTAGTGAAATTGTCCAGAGTCTCCTAACTCACTGAAAACAAATTCTTCCTGAATTTTTTTTTCTACATCCAGTATATGATCTTTCCCGACCAGAAGTCTCTGAAGACGAATCTGCCTGTGAATCCTGGGATCTTTCTGTTCTCTGCATCCCTCGCTCCTTCTTCTCTTCTTCCACCTTCTTTTTCTCAGGAAGGGTTTATTGAGGTTGTACTTAGTCACTGGACATACTGAAGGCGGGCTCTCTAGGCAGGCCCATGTGGACGCCTGAGCGGCAGACGCCCGGGCTTATGGCCACTCTGTGGGAACCCTCCGATGCTGGATCAGTGCTCATGCTGGCAGCATGTACTGTGCTGTGCTCAAATGCACGCAATCGTTCACCTTCTCAGTGCTGTCTTGGGTCACAAACTCGCTGGGGACACAAGGGAGCCTCTCATCCAGCTGAGGCTTTGGTACACAGTAGCCCAAGATATATGCAGTCACT
This sequence comes from Spilogale gracilis, assembly GCA_004023965.1. NCBI lineage: Eukaryota > Metazoa > Chordata > Mammalia > Carnivora > Mephitidae > Spilogale > Spilogale gracilis. The sequence goes on along the minus strand of PITA01013340.1, from coordinate 16,238 downwards.
GGAAGTGCACAGATGATCTCAGGCCGGCAAAGAACACAGGGTGTGTGCAAACAGATGGCGGGAGGGAGACGTTGTGCGTGCTGTTTGCAGAAGGGGCCTTCATTTTTTCTTTCCAGCTCTTGTCACATATAGAGAAACTTCGGACCTCCATGATAGACGATCTCAACACAAGTAACGTTTTCTATAAGAAAAGGATAGAAGAGCTAGGGCAGCGACTCCAGGAACAGAATGAACTGATTGTCACGCAGCGACAACAGGTATTTCTGGCTCGATGTTGGCACTGTTTTTCTTCCATCAGTGCAGTTAATCGAGGAACATTCTGTTTTATTTTACAGCATTTGTAAGTTAGATAAGACAAAGGAGGGTAGACTATTTTCTTCCCTGTCACGTTTGTGAAAGTAAATCCAGTAAGATAATTTTTTCAATGTATTTAAAAAAAACTGTAAAGAACAAAACAAATTTATTTGATTAGAATTTAGAATAAAGTTGAAGGGAGAGAAAAATTTCTTTTTGTGATGGCTTCAAGAAGCAGCCCCATCCAAATGCTCTTATACCATTTTTGCCTTCATATCTTTAAAGTCCATCTGACCTCTGTCTTTGGAGGACTTCATGAAAAGTTTAATTGACTAAATACGGTATCTGTCCATCATCCAGTATGTCCACATCTGTTTTTTGTTTTTTTTTTAAAGATTTCATTTATTTATTTGGCAGAGAGAAACACAGCTAGAGAGGGAACACAAGCAGGGGGAGTGAGAGAGGGAGAAGCAGGCTTCCTGCCGAGCAGGGAGCCCGATGTGGGACTCGATCCTGGGACTCCGGGATCATGACCTGAGCTGAAGGCAGTCGCTTAACCAACTGAGCCACCCAGGTGCCCCCAGTATGTCCCCATCTGGTTTCAATCTTGTATTGTTACAAAAAATTTCTTTTCAGATTAAAGAATTTACCAGTAAACCGTTAAACAGCGTCAGTGAACCCAAAGGTAAGTGGAGCAGGGTTCCAGTGTTGGAGGTGAGGTGGGCCTCCCTCAGAAGAATGTGGGGCCCCTGGTGATTTCCGGGCACTAACATGGCATTCCCCGGGGTGATTTTAATTTGAGTGATCTGCCGCCTTGATCCAGAAAGCTGTAGAATTTTTAAATACCTTGACTGTCACTGAATGGTCTTACATAGGTTTTATCGGAATACTGTTAGGCACAAAACCCACGCTTAGTAACCGTGCCTCGGGACTGATGTGTGATGAGGGGGAGTGACTGTTAAAAGCATCAGGCCTGGAGATAGACAGGGCCCCGAGAAGCTCTGGGAGTGCCGGCCCCTGTTCCCTCAGCTCTCAGTGGAGCGTTAAGAGTAAACCACGAGACAGGCTTCTCCTGAGGATGAAATGGGGGGACATACATGAAATGCACCTTTGGGCACTCATGGGGGGGTGGCCATTGTGAATGACCCCGACCTCAGTTACTCCAGACTACATAGGGGCCACTTGCAGGCTTGTCAGTGGAGGCAGTTGGGGGTTAAAAGTTTGTTCTAGGTGTAGCGGGGGGCACGTCCGGCCTAGGGACTGTGGCAGCGATAGCCGCCCATCTCCTGCTCCCTCAGGAGCGAGTCTAGAAGGGAGGCCGCAGCCAGAAGAGCAGGAGGGCCTCCCAATAAAGCACGCAGCTTGCCTTTGCCTGGGCCCCTCCCAGATAACCGACGTCTTGGTTTATGCCTATCTCAGGTCATTAAAGGATCCTTGTCTCAACTTGAGGGGCACTGACTGGGGATTGGTAAGGGTGTCTGAGCTCATCTCATGCTTGTCTCCAGGGGCCCCCTGGGGGGTTCATTGACCAAGGAACCATCCTTGGTTCGTTCTTGTTTTGAGATAAAGGTTTGGGAAGAGCTGTGGTTCCCTGGAACTTCCCTTCGAAATAGTGAGAGTTCAGGCAGTGAGCAGAGCTCTGTAGTTACTTAGCATGAATACTTGAGTGATGATAATTTTAGGAAAAAGTTTTATAAGGATTTACGTTCAACATCTTTACTCAGTTGGGTGAGTCACCATATATTGGTAAACTCTGTTTATTTTCTTTGCTGGGGGAAAACATTAGCATGAGTGCTGGCAAAATGTAACCTATAGCTTCTGATTTGTGTCATTAATTATTACTATTTTTTTATATTTCAGGGAATCCTTTAATCTGGCAAACTTTTGAATCTAAGCCAACTGCCCCAGCTGTACCTAGTAAGTTTCTATAAAAGGCTCAGGATCTAAGATATTTTTAAAGTGCTAAACCAATAGACAACTTGTTCTTTTTAGAGACTTTCCTTCGAAAACCAGTGTATTTGGAGATTACATGATGATCTATTTTGATTCCTGGCTTCAACCTAGTTCTAAAAACTCAAGACTGGAAATACCTATGTGATTTTGTGGTGATTTTGGTTAGCAGTACTTATTATTTCTCGGTTCACCTAATCAAGGGACAACTATGAATTCTTTGACGTTGCCTCAGTCTGTGCTCGTGAGTTTCCCGAGGCACCGCACGGTGTAACGATGGGACCTTGTGGTGGCCGCCACTTCAGCATTACTGAGACTCAGAGTCGCAGGCTTTGACCTCATGTTCTGCCAGTCACTCCCTTGAAGTGACTGTCTCGTGGAGCCGTGAGGATTTGGCTATAATCCACAAAGACATCGCCTGTACAGTGTAGACACGGACAGATTGTTTTCCTAATAATAGATAGTTGAAATATTTTTATTATTTTATTATTCCATTCAGGACAGTGTAAGGGGGGAGGAAGCTAGGGAGCAGATGGTCCTGGGCAAGAGAGGACGTGCATGTGAATGGGGACTGGGTACCAGGGGAGGGTCCAGGCCGAGGCTGGGTCCTGAGTGATGGTACCATCCATATGGGCCTAGGACGGTAGCCATGAAAGGGCACTGATGAGCAGGTTTAGGAATTTGGCACAATTGACTGGCAGATGCTAACGGGTTTTTTTTGTTTGTTTGTTTTTGTTTTGTTTTTAAAAGATTTTGTTTGACCGAGAGAAACACAGCGAGAGAGGGAACACAAGCAGAGGGAGTGAGAGAGGGAGAAGCAGGCTTCCCGCTGAGCAGGGAGCCCGATGTGGGACTCGATCCAGGGTCTCCGGGATCATGACCCGAGCTGAAGGCAGAGGCTTAACCACTGAGCCACCCAGGCACCCTGATGCTAATAGTTTTAACTGCTCAGTCTCCTCAAGGGGCTTCTGGAGACCCCTTTCTCTCTCTCTTTTTTTAAAGATATATTTGTTTATGAGAGAAAGAGGGAGAGTGGGGGAGGGGAGAAGGAATCCTCAAGCAGACTTCCCACTGAGCGAGGAGCCCGATGCAGGGGCTATCCCAGGACCCTGAGATCATGACCCAAACGGAAATCAAGAGCCAGACGCTTTATCACCTGAGCCACCCAGGCACCCCACTTCCAGAGGCCTCTTGATGTTGCTTCTGGAAGCTGAAGAGTTGAGAGGTGCTGAGGAGCGAAGGGCGGTTTAGCCGCATGGGTACAGCTTAGGGAATAGTAGAGTCCAGGCTTTAATCTTAAGGAAAGAATACATTTCACAGAAGGATGGAAGGTTAAAAGGCATTAAATTGCTCTTGTTCATACGTTAATTAGACTTGGCACAATATTAGAACAATACTGTGTTCCAATAAAACTTTATCTACAAAGACAAGTGGTGGGTTAATATGTCCTATGGGTCATTTTTGCAAACGTTGGTCTAGATTGTGTAAGTTGCAAATGGCTGTAAGAGTCTTACATTTCCAGAATGGTTAGCAATTTATGCACGGATAGGAGCTGAACCCCCTTGCCAGTGGTCATTGTAAAGACAAAGATGTATGCCTATGGGGGAATCTGAGGTTTGTGGCCAATATTTTTCAGAGGAGGAATAGAATTAAATATTTATTGTAATAAGCTAGTAAAAGAGAAAACTAACAAATACATAGTCCAGAGAGGAACCATGACACGAACGTTCATACCAACATTACTTATAATAGCCAAAAGGTGGATGCAACACGAATGTCTATCAGTGAACAAGTAAATGTATAAAGTGTGCTCTGACCATACAGTGGATGTTACTTGGCCATAAAACTGCATACTAGGGAAACATGGGTGGCACAGTCAGTTAAGAGTCTGCCTTCGGGTCAGGTCATGATCCCAGGGTCCTGGGATCGGTCCCACATCAGGCCCCCTGCTCAGTAGGGAGCCTGCTTCTCCCTCTACCTGCAGCTTGCCTGTATGTGCTCTCTCTCTCTCTCAAAAATAAATAAAATCTTAAAAAATTAGTAAAACTGTGTGCTAAGGCTGACATGGATGAACTTTGAAAACGTGATGCTAAGTGAAAGAAGCCAGTCACAAAGGACCACAGCATCTGAGCCCATTCTATATGAAATGTCCAGAACAGGCAAATCCATAGAGATGGAAAGTAGGAGAGGGAGACGTGGGGAGTCACGACTAGTGGGTGTTTTTAGCACGTGTGATGAAAATGTTCTAAAATTAGGTAGTGGTTATGGTTGCTCTCATTATACTAATTATATTCTTTGAGTTGTATATTTTATATTGAATTGTGTATTCTAAAAGGGCAAATTACATTTTAATAAAGCTGTTACAGAGCATTGGTTTAGGTTAGCTGGTGATCATCATTTGAAACATTCGTCCCTTATGATCTGTATGTAGCTTGACTGATTTGAGGAGGACTTGATCGTCATCAAGTGGAGATGCTCATGTTTTCATTACAGAAGGCTGTGAACTTTTTCTCTTTCTGCTGTTTCAGTGAGTGCCTCGGCCGCACAGACTGTGGATGCTAAATCAGGTCTCACAACGGCACATGGTAAGTTTCAGCCAAGTCTCAGCATTTTATGTGCATTTTCTGCCCTGAGTCAGAGAACTGATTAACCACAAGTGCTTCTGTGGGGTAACTATGCAAAACAGAAGATGTGTCAGTGACTGCAGAGAAGTCAATAAAACTGCTGTCTTCATATGTCATATTATCATAAACTGTACATACCTACCGATGTAAAATGTGTATGTAGCTAGACTCACAAGCACAGACTTTCATGTTGAGCAGTCCTTTGTGTATGATTTGGGGTAGCAAGTGGTAGGTGTTAGGTAAGAAGGTGATTTTCTACTAGACCAGCCAACCAGCACATGCCACAGGGCATACGTGACTGTTTTTGTAACTTTCAGTGCGGCGGCAAGTCACCTTTTTTAAACAAACAGTTTCGATGATTGGTTGGAAAAATCTAGAAAAGACGTGTGATGGAAACCAAAGGGAGAAGTGGGAGCCGCGGGAGGAAATCACTGCCAGGAATCAGTTCCTGGACCAGGACGCAAGGGTGGTAATTGTGAATTACGTGATCTAATCGATAGGGTGACTATCGGTCGTCATATTTTATTTTTATAGTGTTAAGTCACCACAGTTTTAGCAGGTATGTGTTAGTCCGTTGTTCACCTCCGGTGTGCTGTATAGTATCTGAATTAGAAGGTGGGAGAGGCACCAACTTTTTTCTGTCTTAGCTACAAATGCTTCTGGAGTGTAAATGATTAGTTCATTCCATTTTTGCTTTTTAGCCTTCGAGTTAGACTTAAATTCATGGTCATTCAAGTCAGACTTAGTGTGTTCAGAAACATTTCTCACATTAGCATGGCCTACTGTACCCATCCTTTTTGTTCACTGAATGGACTCATGAAGGTGTGTATTGCCCCTTATTTTTTCTCCTGAGGTCATTTCTGGCAGATCAGCACCTCTGAGCACGTGTTTACACTGTGAAATTTGTAAACTCCCCACTTACTGGGTTTTAGTACTTCCAGGTGTTGAGAACATAGAGATGTCCTCCTTCTGGACCAGGAACAGACATAAAACGTGTGGGGGACCTATGTAATTTGCTTTAATATTGACAAGACAAGAAAATGTCCCCTGGCAAGTGCTCTCTAGTCATATTCTTTTTTTTTTTTTTTAAATATTTATTTATTTATTTATTTGACAGAGAGAGAGATCACAAGCAGGCAGAGAGGCAGGCAGAGAGAGGAGGAAGCAGGCTCCCCGCCGAGCAGAGAGCCCTATGTGGGCCTTGATCCCAGGACCCTGAGATCATGACCTGAGCTGAAGGCAGAGGCTTTAACCCACTGAGCCACCCAGGTGCCCTCTAGTCATATTCTTTATGTCCGGTCTAAAACCTCTCTTGCCTTCTTTTTCAGGGTTGAGTTTTCTAATGCATGGCTGGCCACTTCTCTGTACTTCAACAATGTGTTAGAGTTTCTTTTTCTTTTTTTTTGCTAACTTTGTTATCATTAGCCTTTTGTGTGACAATATACGAGGACTACATTTTCTTTGCTTCATATTTTTGGCACCCAGTAAAGGACTCCTATAGTAGGTATGTTTAGCTGTCTGGAGCTGATTCAAGAGTCCTGACAAATCCATCAGTTCCAAAGCACTGTGTTCCTTACGGACTTTGCCCTGATTGGAGCTGGGCTGCGTGAACCAGCCATGCCCCCTTGCTGGCATCTGCTGAGATTAAAATGCTACTTTTAAATGCCAGCTAGACCTGGCATGAGGCCTGCAGCCTTTGGATTGGGATCTGAGCTGATTTGTGGGCATCTCAGTGGGCAGGAGCAAGGAGGAGGCTTGTACGGGGACCCACTGACCTGCCTCTCCACCTGCAGCCACAGCAGTGACCCCAGCTGTAGGGGGTGGGGGCAGGGGGGCAGGGGGCAGGGAGCCTTAGTCTGTATTGCGTAACATTATTTAGCCCGATTCCTCTCAGTCTTTCCTGTTGTTCCATCTCAGAGCTTGATGAGGCGCTTTACCATGAAAAATGTCATGATTACTCACTGTCTTCGGTTGGATTCCCCGGGGAAACAGGGAAGCAGTAGAGGAGCAGGAGCAGGTGGAAAGGAGCACGGAACCTGGGCTCAGTGCAGTGGGACTCTCTGCAGATCTCACCCAGAGCTTTGGAGCTGGGATGGGCCCTTCAGAATTGTCCTGGACTGAGCAATCCGTTATGAGATGTGGATTGTCCCACGGATGGGTCAGGGATGTAGGCTGCTTCTTTCTGCTGAGACAAAGCAAAAAGTAGAAGCAAAGGTCAGAGGAAAGCACTAGACGGGAATGAGCAGTGCACATGAATTGTTTGGCTGAGCATAGGGTATGCAGAAGAGATTTGAGGGAAGCTTGGCTGGTGGAGACTGTTCACGGCGAGCACCGGGTGCCGGCCTCCCCAGCTGTTCGGGCCGCTCTTCGGTGTTCGGTGGCTGCTGAGTGTTCTTGAGGCTGGGCCTGGCCAGGCTGGAGGCCTGGGCTTGGGGAAGCTCAGCCTGAACAGAGTATGCTCAAAGAATTAAAGCTGGACAGACCAGCTGGGGACCGAGGAGTGGTTTGGTCTCTGTGAGAGTCTTCACTTAGGAAGTGGGGTTGTGGCTCTGAGACATACCAGCTGTTCCATGGAGCTTTTGGAAAGCTGTAGGTGCAGGTGATTCGGGCAAGGGTGAGCAAAGGGTTAAGAACACCATGAGCTCACAGAGACAGTGCTTTTACAGAAGTCCAGGAGATAGACCTGGAAATTGCTAGTAGGAAGACACAACGATTTCGTGGCCAAGAGCCTGGACTTTGCAGGGAAGCGAGCAGTCTGGATTCACAGCTGGCTCAGGAAGCCATAGGTCAGGGTTTCCTTGCCCACCGACTGGGGAAAACAGTCATGGCTACTTCAGTGGGCTGTAGTAAGGATCAGATGAAGCAGGACTGTTGGAACAGGAGTCAGTGGGCAAGCACTGGGGTCCGTCTCACAAAGTCCAACACAGCCAGCCAGTGCTGGAGGGGGCTGGGTGGAGACCCGGGAGTTCGTCTTCTGGAGGTAATGGTAGGAGACTGACATAAGGATTTCTCTGGAAGCCTCTGGAGAGTTCAGGGGAGAGAGACTCAGGTCTTTGAGTGTATCAGCTCAGCCTGGATATCTCAGCGTAAGACAAGAACTGGGTCATTTGGAGGCTGGGCCTGTGGCTACACTTGACATCAGTCCGCTAGCTTAGAGCTGGTCCATGGACCTCACTTCCTTAGCCTTTATAGTAGGAGCCCAGGTTCCCTCCCCCAGAACCCCACCCTCTGCCCACCAGCACCAGAGGTTTTTTAGCTTTGTCTCAACTCAAGAGAGATATGTCCTAGGACGATCCTTATAATTATAACAAATATGCATATGATGGTTTGGGGAGATTTTACAGAGTTTTTCCTCATAACTTTATTTTTGTCACTTCCGACAATAAAACATAAATCATGTGACTTTTAAAAAATTGAAATTAGCTATCCTCCTAAAATCCCTATTTTCAGCAGTTCAGACAAGTAAGTAGGCTATTTGTATAACTTTTTAATTGTTTAAATTTTTTATTGAGATATAATTGATCTATAACATTAGCTCATGTGTGTAACCCAGTGATTCGATATTCATACATATTACGAAATGATCACCACAGGATCTAGTTCACATTTGTTACCACATATAGCTACAGGGTTTTTTTTTTTTTTATGTATTTATGTACCTTTAAAATCTTGATGCTGAATAACCCCTTTGAAAGCATTTTTGATGTTCAGCGGTTGTGGTACATGAATGGAATTAAATGCTTCTTTGTGCGTTGTGTGTTCAACTTTCAAAATTAAAGTGGACTGCTATTTCCTAATAGGCTGTGTTCTGAATGTTCACTGGAAAGCAGTTTAAAATGCTTTCCTCCCAATCACTGTAACTAGGTTGCTAACAAGCAGTAAGAACTTCTTTATGTGTACTTAAATATAACATATATTTATTTGTGTATACCGGTATGTGTGTGTGTATGTTTGTAGATGCCTAAAACAGAGTATCAGAAATACCCTTTGGTGGATTAAAAGGTGGAACTTCCAAGTAGAAGGTGTTAAATCTAAGCTAATACTTGCAAAGCACGTAGATCTGTGCTCAATTATTGGCTGTGACTACCCTCGCTGGTCGCCCACGATGGGGGGTGGGCAATATGGCCTTGAGCTCCCTTGGGGAGGCGCCCTGGGACACTCTCCACGCTGAAAGTGAGTGAAACACGCACTTCCTCAGCCAGACTTCCAGTTGCATTTTATCCCAATGTCCAGAGCCTGACTTCCTGACTGCCAGAACCTGACCTTCCCCAAGAAGGAACTTTCCCTCTCTTGATGGGATGGCATTTGGCTCTATCCATGCTGCTCACGGGCTTCCTTGGGCCCCAGTCCCGTTACCTGGGAAGTCGTCCAGAGGCCTCCCTCCACCCCCACCCAGGGCACTGTTCTGGTGTGGGATGGGAACAGCCCCTCTTCACGTGTCCTCTGTCCATAGCTTCACCCTGGTGGCTCCCTGGGAGCAAAAGGAGGTGATAAACCGTGCTTTAGGGACACAGAGGTGTCTAACAATGGGGTCCTTGTGCTGCTGACCCTAGGTTGACCTGTTCCCTCACTGTCCTGGTCCTCCCATCCGAAGACCTTGGGGCTAGTGAGAAGTGGGAATCCCAGGACTTGGGCATTTTGTCATCTTTTTATCTTTGGGAATTGAAAGAGTTTTATTAATTTTTCTCTTTAGCCACCTCACCAAAATATTTTATAAGGAAGATATTTTGGGAGGGCTAAGTGAAGAAAGACCTTTGCAGTTGGGTCCTTGTGTCTTAAAAGAATCCCATCAGGCACAAAGTTGCTGAGTGAGAAACCACGTAATTATTTGAAAGTGTAATTTCCCGGGGGTGGGGGGAGAGGAATTAATGGAAAATACATGGAAAGAACAGATGCCATGAAAAAGGGACCAGCTTTAACTGACTGTCTCCATATTTTTTCCCAGCAAATTCTGCTCTTTTAGGCATGATTAAAATACTTTGGAACTATATCTTCCAAAATTGTTTGAAAGGAAACTAATTTTACTTTGCTGTTTTTCCTGTTTGTACTCTTCTTATTTTTCCTCGTTAATAGAGCAGGCATTCTCATCGCACATACTGGAAACCATAGAAGAGCTTTCAGAGGAAGAAAAAGGTAACCACGGGCTCACTCAGGGTTTCTGCCTGCATAGATTCTATCGAGATGGTAAAACCCAAGCCTTGAAATTGATAATCCAGTGTTTTTTGTTTTTTGTTTTTTTAAGATTTTATTTATTTGGCAGAGAGAAACACAGTCAGAGGGGGAATACAAGCAGGGGGAGTGAGAGAGGGAGAAGCAGGCCTCCTGCCAAGCAGGGAGCCGGATGTGGGACTCGATCCCGGATCTCCGGGATCATGACCTGAGCCGAAGGCAGTCGCTTAACCAACTGAGCCACCCAGGCACCCAATAATCCATAGTGGTTTTGATCACACTAATTAAGGAAGACATTTAGGTTTGGAGAGGACGTTTTTAGTTCCTCTGTAGTATTCTCCAATCCTTTTCCTTTAACAGGCTGTTATATTTCCTCTGCTTTACTGTATTCTTAGCTTGTGACTAAGACCTTCCTTGTTAGGGAACTTGGGGGAAAATATGTCAACGCAGACATTTTCTGGTCACAGGGAAAGTCAACACAAGGGCTTTGTGGGCCAGATGAGACAAAAATGTTCCCTAGCACAGAGGTGTTTCTCACGCCCTGAATCTGAAATGAGAGGGTGAGTTTCTCATTTCAAAATGATTTTAATAGTGAGAAAATCATGTTTAAGCTCTCAGTGTAGAATACTTGTGTGCAAAATAATGTCTTTTTTAAAAAAAAGATGTATTTATTATAGAGAGAGAGCAAGCACTTGGTTAGGGAGAGGGTGAGGAGAGGGAGAAAAAGAATCTTAAGCTCCGTGCCCAGTGCAGAGCCCGATGTGGGGTTTGGTCCCACGACCCTGAGATCGTGACCCGAACTAAAATCACGAGTCAGAGGTTTAACCAAGCCACCCAAGGGCTCCCGGGATAATGTCTTTATGGTGGAATTTGATAAGTGTTCAAGGTTTGGGGAGATAATTAAAGTCATTGTGGCTTATTTTGTTCAGTAGCTCTCAAAATTGTTTTCTGTCCATTAATTTTTGAAGTTTATGAAAATCATTCCACATTATTTAGAGTATTTCCTAATGCCAGACTTGTAGATCCTGAAACAGTTGTACTTGAATCTGTTTACCATCATTTTCTCCTTAACAGTATTAATGCTTGACCCTGTATTACCTCTTTAGGAGAAAGCAAATTGTTAATATTTATATGAACTCTTGCGTTTCCATCTGTGTTAGAAGGAGAATTAAAATGGTAATTCCAGTTTGTAAATTCTTAGTATTTGTTGTAACTTCTGTGTTCTCTAGACGACTTTTTCCAAATTACTTTTTTTTAGATTTTATTTATTTGTCAGAGAGAGAGTGTGCACACAAACTGGGGGAGGGGCAGGCAGAGGGAGAAGGAGGCTTCCCTCTGAGCAAGGAGCTTGATGCGGGACTCCATCCCAGGACCCAGGGACCACGACCTGAGCCAAAGGGAGACACTTGATTGACTGAGCCACCCAGGCGTCCCTTTCCAAATTATTTTTAACCAGGCGACAAATTGAGATGTGACTCAGGCACAGCCATTGTGTCTGTGTAATTTTTATTTTCCATTTGCTTTCAAGTAATATGCTCTCCCCCTCTTACGTGTTATTTATTGAGGTCTGGAACACCAAATGTCTTATTTTCTACAGAATCCATGAAATGCATCAGGAGGTCAAAAGGAGTCTCAAGTTCACACTCATTTAAAAAAAAAAAACTCTGGGGTGCCTGGGTGGCTCAGTTGGTTAAGCGACTGCCTTCCACTCAGATCATGATCCCTGAGACCCAGGATCAAGCCGTGCATCAGGCTCCTTGCTCAGCCGGAAGCCTGCTTCTCCCTCTCTCACTCCCCCTGCTTGTGTTCCCTCTCTGGCTGTGTTTCTCTCTGTCAAATATATAAATAAAATCTTAAAAAAAAAAATCTGTTAGATTCCAAGAAACTGGTCCTCACTTTGTTCACTGTCACCCCTTGGGGACTGCCCCCACTTACACCCATGACATCCTTCTGCCTGTGTTTTAAAATTCTTCTACCCAGACCACATAAGGTGTGAGTTTGGGATCACTGGCAGCGAACACCTTCATTTGTGGTTGCTGCATGCGGGGAACCAGATTGGGGAAGAAAATAACCCTTGCCGCCCTCCATGTGTTAAGACACGGGTCTAGCAGGAGAGAGGCGGGTGCCCAAGCCCGTCAGACAGGCCTGAGTCCCCAGTGCACTGTTGCAGAAGCCAGTGAGCAGACGAATCCTTCAGGGTCTCCGTGGAGTCAACAAGCTGGTAGCACATTAATTGCCATCAGTCAGTGCCTCGGCTGGGCTAACATCTTGCAGACGATGCTGGTGCAGCTAAGCTTTGGCAGTTGTTTGCATGGCAAACTTCTACTGCCCAGAAGTATGCGTGTGTGACCACGTCTGTGTCCCCAGCGTTTTGACAGTCCTGGAGAGGCGTATTCGAGCCTGCTGTTCTATAGGAGCTTGGAATGTGGGCCAGGAGGGGTCTCAGAGGCTATTTCATTGTCCAGGAACTCGAAACGCAGGGGCATTGGGAGCTTGCTCCCAAGTTGTTGAGCTTAATTAGTGACAAGGCTGGAACTCAAGTCCAGGTTTCCAGCTTTCCATAGTTCACTGCAAAGAACAAAGGAGCAGGCTGGTCCAGGACTGGTGGGGTACCTTTGGAGCAGTGTCTGGTTTTACCTCTCTGGTTTTAGTGTTCTCATGTGAAAAATGAGAAGACCGATCCCTAGATGATGACGTCCCTTCTGACTCAAATTCTGTTTCGGTTTTTGTTTTTTACTCTTTGCTCTGTGCTGTAATTATTTGCTCACCAAAAATGGGACGTTGTACGTCTGCTATAAATGATCGTTTGTGTGGGCCGTTGTGCACTGGGCCACGTACCTGGGAAGGAGTTGCCTTACTGATCTTGGTGAGCAGTGTGTGCTTTGATTTAAATCTTCCCTTGTGATTGACTTTCCAGCGCTGAATTCCACCTTTACATTAAAAACTTTACTTTTTTTCTGTCCAGTCTACATTCTTTCTTTCTCTTGCTTCCCCCAGTCAGCCCCAGCCTCGTTCAAGTCCATCTTACCCGGAATGTTCTCATTATCCATAAACGAATCCAAAGCAAGCATCAACATGTAAAGCAAATTCAAGGACAGAGGGGAAATGTTTAATTTGCAGTCATTTTGGGAAACTTGGTCACCAGAAGGAGCTTATCATCAGGGTTGAGGGTGAACCCAACTCAAACAGCAAACAAATTCAGTTTGCTTGACCTGGCTCCTGGGGCAGACTGAACCTGCAGTCCCTCTGACTGTGATTCTGTGTAGTTCCTTTAATATCCTGGGCACTGGCCTGAAAATTCCTTTTGTGTGCACGGGCAGGGGTCGTATCTGTCTCAGTGGGAATGCCATGACTCCTAGGCAGTCTCTTGGTACCTCGTCTTGTTGGTTGCCCTATGTGGTTTTCTATACTCGATGGCCAACTAGAGGCCAAAGCCCACAACATGGCCACGGCTGCAGCTGGATTTTGATGTATTGTTCCCAAGACAGAAGTGCTTTTTTAAATTTTTTTTTTATCATTTTATTTATTTATTTGAAAGAGAGGGAGCATGAGCGGGGCAGAGTGAGATAGGGAGGAGCACAAGGGAGAGGAACAAGCGGACTCTGCACTGAGCTCAGAGCCCGTGCGGGCTTCCATTCCATGACCCTGAAATCATGACCTGAGCCGAAATCAAGAGTCAGACACCCAACCAGCTGAGCCACCCAGATGCCCCCAGAAGCGCTTTTTCTAAGGTGACTCTAGAATATTGGACAATATAAGAAAGCAGCATGAAACCTGAGAATCAAAAATTTAGGATTACTTTTGATTTTTACTAATACGTAATCTTACAAAATTTCATAATTACGGTTTCGCACACCGGAGTTCCAAATTAATAGAACGGCATTGTCAGGCAGGACTTTTCCTCCTACCTCATGTACATGCAGTTAATGGGACTACTTTTGCCATCAGCACATGTGTTGATTCATGAGCAGAAATATTCTGTACTGCTGGAATTGTAGAGAGCTTAGAGCATGTCTGAGATATTGGGGGGGTTTGTTGTGGATCATCTCTCTGAACACTGTGGGTCCCTACAACTCCCATCTAGGGGCCCCTGCAGCCCCAGGCCCACTTGGCACGGACAGTCAACACCACCCTTTTGGGGTGAAACGCCCCTGTTCGGAGAACAGACTCCAAAATGATAGCAGTGTCAGTTGTGTTCTCCCAGATCTGGCTTTGCACCTTCACAAAAGGTCCGAAGAGCCCGGGAAGAAGCCTCTTCCATCGAGCCCTCCCTCTGGACGTAGGATTCCCTTCCTCTGGGTCATGTAGTCACACCCCTTCTCCAAACACCCTTGAGCGACACAAGTTTTAGTGGGGGAATGAAAGAGGAACAGGGAAGGAAACCTTAGGAGAATCAGGCTGGTTATTTTTTCCCTTAGCTTTTAATTATGGGTTGTTTTAAACAGAATATACTTTTCCTAAGACTCTTCTTAACCTCGTTTTCATCTTGGTAAATATTTGGGAAGGAACAATTTCACAGTTTGAAATTTTATATCAATTTCTACTGAATTTATTAAAGCAAAACTTAATTATTTAATATAAGTCGGGCTTCCTCAAAATATGAGACATAAATTCTAACGATTTAGGTGAGATGAATTCCTCAGAAAGTAGTAAAATAATTTCAAGATGAAACATTGAACTTCTAAAGAACTTGTTTTTTCTACTGTGCTTCTGCAGAGACATTTCTCTTGCATTATTCATCTAGTAATGATTCAGTTAAAAGGTCGAGAAAGAGTATTTTTTTAAAGATTTTATTTATTTATTTATTTGACAGAGAGAGAGAGATACAGTGAGAGAGGGAACACAAGCAGGGGGAGTGGGAGAGAGAAGCAGGCTTCCCACCGGGCACGGAGCCTGACATGGACTGATCACAGGACCCTGGGACCATGACCCGAGCTGAAGGCAGAGGCCTAACGACTAAGCCACCCAGGCGCCCAAGAATGAGTCTTTAAAGACACTGACGTTTTGAGGGCCAACTTAAGATAGTCTTAAAAGTTGTGATACTTAAGCATCATATATTTGCTGAATAATTAAACAATCCAAAAACCTTATCACATTACAAAGTGCTTGCTTGCTGTTTTTAGAAGTGGTGTTTTGCCATTTTCTGCTCAGAGCTTTCATGTATTTAACTTGTTAACACACTTCGTAAACCTTCTTTCAGGAAGGGAGAATGAACAGAAATTAAATCACAACAAGATCCACTTAAGGAACACTTTGAAGAGTAACCCCTCCCTCACGAAGGAAATAAGGAGTGTCTTGGAGCAGAGTTTGCTAGAGAAGCTGGAAACCTTGGGCGTTAATGCGGTAAGCTCATTCATTTCAGGAACGTTCCCTGGTTGTGTTGTATTTTGTTTTCTCAATAGGAGAAGATCAGAGAAGAGAAGAAAGCATGTCCATTCTGTCCTTGTGCCCTCATTCTGTCCTGATGGCCCAGCTTGCATTATAGGTTAGACAGTCTCTCTCTCTCTGTCTCTCTCTCTCACACACACGCACGCACGCACGCACGCACGCACACATCCCTCTGTGCATTCAGTCCTGGAGCTCAGAGCCTAGCACGACTAACCAGTCCTGTGCACTCATAAACACCTCCTCTATGTCCCACTGCCCAGGGAGCTCCTCTTGAGGCCAGAATAGTGTGTTCAGTTTCAGGGTGTCCCCTCCCTCGGATGCAGCAATGAGGACGAAAGGCTGGCACAGTTGATGCCAACAAATGCTCATGAAATGAAGAACGTCCCAGCCTAATAAGCTTAACATTTTGTCACTTCAGGATATACGTGGAATTCCAAGTGATCACTTCAATAGGGTGCTAAGAGCTGTGGAATCAGCGAGACATGAACGAGAAAGAGAAATACCCAACATTCAGCAAATTCGAGACTTCCTTGAACATGAGGTCAGCTGTAAAATTGAGGAGAGAACCTTACTGACCTCAGGTAAGCCCGTCACATGCTGCCATGTCATTTCTGCACATAGGAACGAAGTCCTATTGCATTCCATAATTTTAAATGGTTTGTAAACTTTGGTATCTTCATTGGCAAGTCATAGTGTTTGGACCATTATAGGTTGTGTCTTGGATTTTATTTTAATATTAAAAATTGCCTGGGGCACCTGGGTGGCTCAGTGGGTTGAGCATCTGACTCTTGGTGTCGGGTCCCATGTCGGGCT